>NW_024121355.1:7682270-7929257 GCF_016745375.1 Pimephales promelas | reverse complement strand
TTTTCGGGCGAAAAAATTAAGTTTCTCCAATCTTCTCAAAACTGCTGGATTATGATAGAGGGCCGTGAGACTTTGACCTGAGTGCAAAAAATGGAGGCTCTAGACCCTTCCAGAGCTGAGATATCAAAATTAAAAATTTCGACCCGAAAAAAAAAACGACAGTGTTACCCCTTTCGTTTTTTTTCATTTCGGGGCGAAAAATTAAGTTTCTCCAATCTTCTCAAAACTCTGGATTATGATAGAGGGCTTTGAGACTTTGACCTGAGTGCAAAAATGGAGGCTCTAGACCCTTCCAGAGCTGAGATATCAAAATTTAAAATTTCGACCGAAAAAAAAACGACAGTGTTACCCCTTTCGTTTTTTTTTCATTTTCGGGCGAAAAATTAAGTTTCTCCAATCTTCTCAAAAACTCTGATTATGATAGAGGGCTGTGAAGACTTTGACCTGAGTGCAAAATGGAGGCTCTAGACCCTTCCAGAGCTGAGATATCAAAATTTAAAATTTCGACCCGAAAAAAAAACGACAGTGTTACCCTTTCGTTTTTTTCTTTCGGGGAAAAATCAAGTTTCTCCAATCTTCTCAAAACTCTGGATTATGATAGAGGGCCTGGAGACTTTGACACTGAGGTGCAAAAATGGAGGCTCTAGACCCTTCCAGAGCTGAGATATCAAAATTCAAAATTTTCGACCCGAAAAAAAACGACAGTGTTACCCCTTTGTTTTTTTTCGTTTTTTTCGTGCGAAAAAAATTAAGTTCTCCAATCTTCTCAAAACTCTGGATTATGATAGAGGCGCCGAGACTTTGACCTGTGCAAAAATGGAGGCTCTAGACCCTTCCAGAGCTGAGATATCAAAATTTCAAAATTTCGACCCGAAAAAAAAACGACAGTGTTACCCCTTTCGTTTTTTTCATTTTCGGGCGAAAAATTAGTTTCTCCAATCTTCTCAAAACTCTGGATTATGATAGAGGGCCACGAGACTTTGACCTGAGTGCAAAAATGGAGGCTCTAGACCCTTCCAGAGCTGAGATATCGAAAATTAAAATTTCGACCCGAAAAAAAACGACCAGTGTTACCCCTTTCGTTTTTTCTGTTTTCGGGCGAAAAATTAAGTTTCTCCAATCTTCTCAAAACTCTGGATTATGATAGAGGGCCGCGAGACTTTGACCTGAGGCAAAAAATGGAGGCTCTAGACCCTTCCAGAGCTGAGATATCAAAATTCAAAATTTCGACCCGAAAAAAAAACGACAGTGTTACCCCTTTTCGTTTTTCATTTTCGTGCGAAAAATTAAGTTTCTCCAATCTTCTCAAAACTCTGGATTATGATAGAGGGCTGTGAGACTTTGACCTGAGTGCAAAAATGGAGGCTCTAGACCCTTCCAGAGCTGAGATATCAAAATTTAAAATTTCGACCCGAAAAAAAAACGACAGTGTTACCCCTTTCGTTTTTTTTTTTTTCGGGCGAAAAATTAAGTTTCTCCAATCTTCTCAAAACTCTGGATTATGATAGAGGGCTGTGAGACTTTGACCTGAGTGCAAAAATGGAGGCTCTAGACCCTTCCAGAGCTGAGATATCGAAATTCAAAATTTCGACCCGAAAAAAAAACGACAGTGTTACCCCTTTCGTTTTTTTTCATTTTTGGGCGAAAAATTAAGTTTCTCCAATCTTCTCAAAACTCTGGATTATGATAGAGGGCCGCGAGACTTTGACCTGAGTGCAAAAATGGAGGCTCTAGACCCTTCCAGAGCTGAGATATCGAAATTCAAAATTTCGACCCGAAAAAAAAAACGACAGTGTTACCCTTTCGTTTTTTTTCATTTTTGGGCGAAAAATTAAGTTTCTCCAATCTTCTCAAAACTCTGGATTATGATAGAGGGCCACGAGACTTTGACCTGAGTGCAAAAATGGAGGCTCTAGACCCTTCCAGAGCTGAGATATCAAAATTCAAAATTTCGACCCGAAAAAAAACGACAGTGTTACCCCTTTCGTTTTTTTTCATTTTCGGGCGAAAAATTAAGTTTCTCCAATCTTCTCAAAACTCTGGATTATGATAGAGGGCTGTGAGACTTTGACCTGAGTGCAAAAATGGAGGCTCTAGACCCTTCCAGAGCTGAGATATCGAAACTCAAAATTTCGACCCGAAAAAAAAACGACAGTGTTACCCCTTTCGTTTTTTTTTCATTTTCGGGCGAAAAATTAAGTTTCTCCAATCTTCTCAAAACTCTGGATTATGATAGAGGGCTGTGAGACTTTGACCTGAGTGCAAAAATGGAGGCTCTAGACCCTTCCAGAGCTGAGATATCGAAACTCAAAATTTCGACCCGAAAAAAAAACGACAGTGTTACCCCTTTCGTTTTTTTTTCATTTTCGGGCGAAAAATTAAGTTTCTCCAATCTTCTCAAAACTCTGGATTATGATAGAGGGCTGTGAGACTTTGACCTGAGTGCAAAAATGGAGGCTCTAGACCCTTCCAGAGCTGAGATATCAAAATTTAAAATTTCGACCCGAAAAAAAAACGACAGTGTTACCCCTTTCGTTTTTTTCCGTTTTCGGGCGAAAAATCAAGTTTCTCCAATCTTCTCAAAACTCTGGATTATGATAGAGGGCCGCGAGACTTTGACCTGAGTGCAAAAATGGAGGCTCTAGACCCTTCCAGAGCTGAGATATCGAAACTCAAAATTTCGACCCCAAAAAAAAACGACAGTGTTACCCCTTTCGTTTTTTTTCATTTTCGGGCGAAAAATTAAGTTTCTCCAATCTTCTCAAAACTCTGGATTATGATAGAGGGCTGTGAGACTTTGACCTGAGTGCAAAAATGGAGGCTCTAGACCCTTCCAGAGCTGAGATATCAAAATTCAAAATTTCGACCCGAAAAAAAAAACGACAGTGTTACCCCTTTCGTTTTTTTTCCGTTTTCGGGCGAAAAATTAAGTTTCTCCAATCTTCTCAAAACTCTGGATTATGATAGAGGGCTGTGAGACTTTGACCTGAGTGCAAAAATGGAGGCTCTAGACCCTTCCAGAGCTGAGATATCAAAATTCAAAATTTCGACCCGAAAAAAAAACGACAGTGTTACCCCTTTCGTTTTTTTTCATTTTCGGGCGAAAAATTAAGTTTCTCCAATCTTCTCAAAACTCTGGATTATGATAGAGGGCTGTGAGACTTTGACCTGAGTGCAAAAATGGAGGCTCTAGACCCTTCCAGAGCTGAGATATCAAAATTCAAAATTTCGACCCGAAAAAAAAACGACAGTGTTACCCCTTTCGTTTTTTTTTGTTTTGGGCGAAAAATCAAGTTTCTCCAATCTTCTCAAAACTCTGGATTATGATAGAGGGCCGCGAGACTTTGACCTGAGTGCAAAAATGGAGGCTCTAGACCCTTCCAGAGCTGAGATATCGAAACTCAAAATTTCGACCCGAAAAAAAAACGACAGTGTTACCCCTTTCGTTTTTTTTCGTTTTCGGGCGAAAAATCAAGTTTCTCCAATCTTCTCAAAACTCTGGATTATGATAGAGGGCCGCGAGACTTTGACCTGAGTGCAAAAATGGAGGCTCTAGACCCTTCCAGAGCTGAGATATCAAAATTCAAAATTTCGACCCGAAAAAAAAACGACAGTGTTACCCCTTTCGTTTTTTTTCATTTTCGGGCGAAAAATTAAGTTTCTCCAATCTTCTCAAAACTCTGGATTATGATAGAGGGCTGTGAGACTTTGACCTGAGTGCAAAAATGGAGGCTCTAGACCCTTCCAGAGCTGAGATATCAAATTTAAAATTTCGACCCGAAAAAAAAACGACAGTGTTACCCCTTTCGTTTTTTTTCATTTTCGGGCGAAAAATTAAGTTTCTCCAATCTTCTCAAAACTCTGGATTATGATAGAGGGCCGCGAGACTTTGACCTGAGTGCAAAAATGGAGGCTCTAGACCCTTCCAGAGCTGAGATATCGAAAATCAAAATTTCGACCCGAAAAAAAAACGACAGTGTTACCCCTTTCGTTTTTTTTCATTTTCGGGCGAAAAATTAAGTTTCTCCAATCTTCTCAAAACTCTGGATTATGATAGAGGGCCGCGAGACTTTGACCTGAGTGCAAAAATGGAGGCTCTAGACCCTTCCAGAGCTGAGATATCGAAACTCAAAATTTCGACCCGAAAAAAAAACGACAGTGTTACCCCTTTCGTTTTTTTCGTTTTCGGGCGAAAAATTAAGTTTCTCCAATCTTCTCAAAACTCTGGATTATGATAGAGGGCTGTGAGACTTTGACCTGGTTGCAAAAATGGAGGCTCTAGACCCTTCCAGAGCTGAGATATCAAAATTCAAAATTTCGACCCGAAAAAAAACGACAGTGTTACCCCTTTCGTTTTTTTTTCATTTTCGGGCGAAAAATTAAGTTTCTCCAATCTTCTCAAAACTCTGGATTATGATAGAGGGCCACGAGACTTTGACCTGAGTGCAAAAATGGAGGCTCTAGACCCTTCCAGAGCTGAGATATTAAACATGGCGGCGCGGTATTAAAACATGGCGGCGCGTGTAAATCGCGAGGCTCAGCGTCTCTCCAGCTTTGGCAAACTGTGTATTATATATCTAGTTATTTTTAGCTCAGTTGTTCGTAACTACTCGGCATTAATTTCATATAGCCGTCATACACTCTTGGACATTAAGCTTCGCTGTACAAACATCGCAGTGGATAAAGAAACACATCTCCAGCTGTTACCCGTAGAGCTACTCCGGACCCTGGACTCGAGTGAGTCAGCTGGACCGGCAGGAAGTGCACGTCGTCGGCGTTGTGAGCGTAAACAGCGAAGGGGTAAGCGGAGTGGCCTGCGGGCTAGGCTAAAGTGCAACCCACATCGCCAAAGTCTACCTAGCATCTTTCTTGCGAACGTACGGTCTTTGGCAAATAAAGTAGACGAACTACGGCTCCGGATCACTCAGAAAAAGTTTATGGACTGCAATGTTATGGTTTTCACGGAAACTTGGCTCAATAACACCATCCCAGCCAGCGTGATTGAGCTACAAGGATGTAACATCTACAGAGCCGACAGAACAGTCGCAGACTCCGGTAAAAGCAAAGGTGGGGGTGTTTGCATTTATGTAAACAGAGCGTGGTGCACCGACGCTGTTATTACTGAATCCCACTGTTCGGCTGATATTGAATACATGTTCATCAAGTGTAGACCGTTCTACCTGCCCCGTGAGTTTTCATCTATCATAATCGCTGCTGTTTACGTACCCCCGGATGCCACTGCTAAACTGGCAATGAAAGATCTCTGTTCCGCTGTTAATAAGCTGCAGACAGGGCATCCAGATGGTGCTTTTATCATTGCTGGTGATTTTAACCATGCCAATCTGAGGTCAGTACTGCCCAAATTTTATCAAAATATCACATGCCCTACAAGAGGTGGTAACACTCTTGATAATGTTTATACAAACATCTCTGATGCTTACAAAGTTATCCCCCAGCCCCATGTTGGACAATCTGATCACTTATCTCTGCTCTTACTGCCCAAATATATTTCCATTATTAAACGTGAAAAACCTACTGTGAAGACTGTAAAAGTGTGGCTAGAGGATGCCGACTCTTTATTACAGCAAGAATTTCAGAATACAGACTGGACTATATTTGCTCGTCAAGCTACTTTGGTCTCTCATACAGACATTAATATCTACACAAGTTCTGTTTTGCACTACATCAACAGTTGCGTTGAAAAAGTATCCACCCAAAAAACTATTAAAGTATTTCCAAATCAGAAACCCTGGATGAACAAGGAAGTTCGACTCCTGTTAAAAGCACGTGATGCTGCCTTTAAATCTGGCGACAGGGATGCCTACAGTTTATCCAGAACTAATCTGAGAAGGGGTATCAAAGCTGCTAAACATAATCACAAACTCCAGACCGAGGATAAGTTTAAAAACAACGATCCTCGTCGTATGTGGAGAGGCATTCATGCTATTACGGATTATAAACCATCTAACAGCAATTATCCAACCAGCAAGCCTACTCTCCTTGACGACCTGAATGTCTTTTATGCTCGCTTCGATTTGGAAAATACAGAATCTCCTACCAAAGTTGAGCTCCCACCTGATCATCTGCCACTCACACTTACCGCCGATGAGGTGTGCTCCGCCCTGAGCAGGGTGAATGCACATAAAGCGTCTGGCCCTGATGGCATTCCAGGCCGAGTGCTTAGGGCATGCGCTGAACAGCTGGCGGATGTCTTTACCAATATTTTTAACATCTCTCTGGCACAGGCCATTGTTCCGAACTGTTTCAAAACAACCACTATTGTTCCAGTACCAAAACATGGAGCTGGACTGGCCCCTAATGACTTTCGTCCTGTGGCCCTCACGCCAATTATTGCTAAGTGTTTTGAGAGGCTGGTTCTCTTCCATCTGAAAAAGTGCCTGCCCCCAACACTTGACCCATTTCAGTTTGCCTATAAATCTAACAGGTCAACTGAAGATGCCATTGCCTCAGCCCTCCACACTTCTTTGAATCACCTGGATAAAAGCAATACATATGTAAGAATGTTATTTATTGATTTTAGCTCTGCTTTTAATACTGTGATCCCGTCCAAGCTAATCTCTAAGCTCACTGAACTTAGCATCAGCCCTTCTCTCTGCAACTGGTTCCTGGACTTCCTCACTAACAGACCACAGTCTGTTAGGATCGGCAACCATCACTCCTCTACCCTCACCTTGAACACCGGTGTGCCACAGGGCTGTGTTCTGAGCCCAATCCTCTACTCTCTCTTTACCTACAACTGCCAACCTGTGCATGTCTCAAACTCTATAATTAAGTTTGCAGATGATATCACCGTGGTAGGCTTGGTCAGCGATAATACTGAAGATGCCTACAGGGAAGAGGTTCAACACCTGGTAGAGTGGTGTGCATCCAACAATCTCATACTCAATACCCAGAAAACCAAGGAGCTGATTGTGGACTATCGGCAGTCTAAGAAAGACTACACACACACTCCCATTTATATTAATGGGTCTCAAGTGGATCGAGTGACCAGTTTTAAATTTTTGGGTGTTCATATTTCAGAGGATCTTACCTGGACCATTAACACTTCTAGTCTCATCAAAAAGGCACAACAGCGCCTCTACTTTCTCAGGAAATTAAAGAAAGCCCATCTGTCCCCTCTAATATTGAAGAACTTCTATCTATGTGTAATTCAAAGCATCCTAACAAACTGCATCACAGTGTGGTATGGCAACTGCACTGTTTCAGACCGGAAAGCCCTCCAACGTGTGGTCAAAACGGCCCAAAACATCATTGGTGCTAAATTGCCCTCAATACAAGACATTTACTCTAAGCGATGCTTACGTAGGGCAAGATGCATTATTAAAGACACTTCTCATCCCATCAATGGACTATTTACTCTTCTCCCATCTGGGAGACGATATAGGAGCCTTCGCTGTCATACGAGCAGATTTAGGAACAGTTTCTGCCCATCTGCGGTCAGGATGTTAAACACTACCTCTACTTTCTGAGACATTGCACTGAGCCCTGCAACTGCACTATTTATTTATATTTATATATTGTAATTATAACTTTTTATGTTTCTTTTAAATTATTACTACTGTTTGCACTTCTGGTTAGATGCTAACTATGTTTCGTTGGCTTTGTACTTTGTATTTTGTCAATGACAATAAACTGAATCTGATCTGATCTGATCTGATAGATATCGAAACTCAAAATTTTGACCCGAAAAAAAAACGACAGTGTTACCCCTTTCGTTTTTTTTCGTTTTTGGGCGAAAAATCAAGTTTCTCCAATCTTCTCAAAACTCTGGATTATGATAGAGGGCCACGAGACTTTGACCTGGGTGCAAAAATGGAGGCTCTAGACCCTACCAGAGCTGAGATATCAAAATTTAAAATTTCGACCCGAAAAAAAAACGACAGTGTTACCCCTTTCGTTTTTTTTTCATTTTCGGGCGAAAAATTAAGTTTCTCCAATCTTCTCAAAACTCTGGATTATGATAGAGGGCTGTGAGACTTTGACCTGAGTGCAAAAATGGAGGCTCTAGACCCTTCCAGAGCTGAGATATCAAAATTTAAAATTTCGACCCGAAAAAAAAACGACAGTGTTACCCCTTTCGTTTTTTTTCCGTTTTCGGGCGAAAAATTAAGTTTCTCCAATCTTCTCAAAACTCTGGATTATGATAGAGGGCCGCGAGACTTTGACCTGAGTGCAAAAATGGAGGCTCTAGACCCTTCCAGAGCTGAGATATCAAAATTCAAAATTTCGACCCGAAAAAAAAACGACAGTGTTACCCCTTTCGTTTTTTTTTCATTTTCGGGCGAAAAATTAAGTTTCTCCAATCTTCTCAAAACTCTGGATTATGATAGAGGGCTGTGAGACTTTGACCTGAGTGCAAAAATGGAGGCTCTAGACCCTTCCAGAGCTGAGATATCAAAATTCAAAATTTCGACCCGAAAAAAAAACGACAGTGTTACCCCTTTCGTTTTTTTTCGTTTTCGGGCGAAAAATTAAGTTTCTCCAATCTTCTCAAAACTCTGGATTATGATAGAGGGCCGTGAGACTTTGACCTGAGTGCAAAAATGGAGGCTCTAGACCCTTCCAGAGCTGAGATATCGAAATTCAAAATTTCGACCCGAAAAAAAAACGACAGTGTTACCCCTTTCGTTTTTTTCCGTTTTCGGGCGAAAAATAAGTTTCTCCAATCTTCTCAAAACTCTGGATTATGATAGAGGGCCGCGAGACTTTGACCTGAGTGCAAAAATGGAGGCTCTAGACCCTTCCAGAGCTGAGATATCGAAACTCAAAATTTCGACCCGAAAAAAAAACGACAGTGTTACCCCTTTCGTTTTTTTTCGTTTTCGGGCGAAAAATTAAGTTTCTCCAATCTTCTCAAAACTCTGGATTATGATAGAGGGCTGTGAGACTTTGACCTGAGTGCAAAAATGGAGGCTCTAGACCCTTCCAGAGCTGAGATATCGAAATTCAAAATTTCGACCCGAAAAAAAAACGACAGTGTTACCCCTTTCGTTTTTTTTCATTTTCGGGCGAAAAATTAAGTTTCTCCAATCTTCTCAAAACTCTGGATTATGATAGAGGGCTGTGAGACTTTGACCTGAGTGCAAAAATGGAGGCTCTAGACCCTTCCAGAGCTGAGATATCAAAATTCAAAATTTCGACCCGAAAAAAAAACGACAGTGTTACCCCTTTCGTTTTTTTTCATTTTCGGGCGAAAAATTAAGTTTCTCCAATCTTCTCAAAACTCTGGATTATGATAGAGGGCTGTGAGACTTTGACCTGAGTGCAAAAATGGAGGCTCTAGACCCTTCCAGAGCTGAGATATCAAAATTCAAAATTTCGACCCGAAAAAAAAAACGACAGTGTTACCCCTTTCGTTTTTTTTCATTTTCGGGCGAAAAATTAAGTTTCTCCAATCTTCTCAAAACTCTGGATTATGATAGAGGGCTGTGAGACTTTGACCTGAGTGCAAAAATGGAGGCTCTAGACCCTTCCAGAGCTGAGATATCAAAATTCAAAATTTCGACCCGAAAAAAAAACGACAGTGTTACCCCTTTCGTTTTTTTTCGTTTTCGGGCGAAAAATTAAGTTTCTCCAATCTTCTCAAAACTCTGGATTATGATAGAGGGCTGTGAGACTTTGACCTGAGTGCAAAAATGGAGGCTCTAGACCCTTCCAGAGCTGAGATATCGAAATTCAAAATTTCGACCCGAAAAAAAAACGACAGTGTTACCCCTTTCGTTTTTTTCCGTTTTCGGGCGAAAAATTAAGTTTCTCCAATCTTCTCAAAACTCTGGATTATGATAGAGGGCCGCGAGACTTTGACCTGAGTGCAAAAATGGAGGCTCTAGACCCTTCCAGAGCTGAGATATCGAAATTCAAAATTTCGACCCGAAAAAAAAACGACAGTGTTACCCCTTTCGTTTTTTTTCGTTTTCGGGCGAAAAATTAAGTTTCTCCAATCTTCTCAAAACTCTGGATTATGATAGAGGGCTGTGAGACTTTGACCTGAGTGCAAAAATGGAGGCTCTAGACCCTTCCAGAGCTGAGATATCAAAATTCAAAATTTCGACCCGAAAAAAAAACGACAGTGTTACCCCTTTCGTTTTTTTTCGTTTTCGGGCGAAAAATTAAGTTTCTCCAATCTTCTCAAAACTCTGGATTATGATAGAGGGCTGTGAGACTTTGACCTGAGTGCAAAAATGGAGGCTCTAGACCCTTCCAGAGCTGAGATATCGAAACTCAAAATTTCGACCCGAAAAAAAAACGACAGTGTTACCCCTTTCGTTTTTTTCGTTTTCGGGCGAAAAATTAAGTTTCTCCAATCTTCTCAAAACTCTGGATTATGATAGAGGGCTGTGAGACTTTGACCTGAGTGCAAAAATGGAGGCTCTAGACCCTTCCAGAGCTGAGATATCGAAATTCAAAATTTCGACCCGAAAAAAAAACGACAGTGTTACCCCTTTCGTTTTTTTTCATTTTCGGGCGAAAAATTAAGTTTCTCCAATCTTCTCAAAACTCTGGATTATGATAGAGGGCTGTGAGACTTTGACCTGAGTGCAAAAATGGAGGCTCTAGACCCTTCCAGAGCTGAGATATCGAAATTCAAAATTTCGACCCGAAAAAAAAACGACAGTGTTACCCCTTTCGTTTTTTTTCGTTTTCGGGCGAAAAATTAAGTTTCTCCAATCTTCTCAAAACTCTGGATTATGATAGAGGGCTGTGAGACTTTGACCTGAGTGCAAAAATGGAGGCTCTAGACCCTTCCAGAGCTGAGATATCGAAATTCAAAATTTCGACCCGAAAAAAAAACGACAGTGTTACCCCTTTCGTTTTTTTTTCATTTTCGGGCGAAAAATTAAGTTTCTCCAATCTTCTCAAAACTCTGGATTATGATAGAGGGCTGTGAGACTTTGACCTGAGTGCAAAAATGGAGGCTCTAGACCCTTCCAGAGCTGAGATATCGAAATTCAAAATTTCGACCCGAAAAAAAAACGACAGTGTTACCCCTTTCGTTTTTTTTCATTTTCGGGCGAAAAATTAAGTTTCTCCAATCTTCTCAAAACTCTGGATTATGATAGAGGGCTGTGAGACTTTGACCTGAGTGCAAAAATGGAGGCTCTAGACCCTTCCAGAGCTGAGATATCGAAATTCAAAATTTCGACCCGAAAAAAAAACGACAGTGTTACCCCTTTCGTTTTTTTTCATTTTCGGGCGAAAAATTAAGTTTCTCCAATCTTCTCAAAACTCTGGATTATGATAGAGGGCTGTGAGACTTTGACCTGAGTGCAAAAATGGAGGCTCTAGACCCTTCCAGAGCTGAGATATCGAAATTCAAAATTTCGACCCGAAAAAAAAACGACAGTGTTACCCCTTTCGTTTTTTTTTTTTCGGGCGAAAAATTAAGTTTCTCCAATCTTCTCAAAACTCTGGATTATGATAGAGGGCTGTGAGACTTTGACCTGAGTGCAAAAATGGAGGCTCTAGACCCTTCCAGAGCTGAGATATCGAAATTCAAAATTTCGACCCGAAAAAAAAACGACAGTGTTACCCCTTTCGTTTTTTTTCATTTTCGGGCGAAAAATTAAGTTTCTCCAATCTTCTCAAAACTCTGGATTATGATAGAGGGCTGTGAGACTTTGACCTGAGTGCAAAAATGGAGGCTCTAGACCCTTCCAGAGCTGAGATATCGAAATTCAAAATTTCGACCCGAAAAAAAAACGACAGTGTTACCCCTTTCGTTTTTTTTCATTTTCGGGCGAAAAATTAAGTTTCTCCAATCTTCTCAAAACTCTGGATTATGATAGAGGGCTGTGAGACTTTGACCTGAGTGCAAAAATGGAGGCTCTAGACCCTTCCAGAGCTGAGATATCGAAATTCAAAATTTCGACCCGAAAAAAAAACGACAGTGTTACCCCTTTCGTTTTTTTTCATTTTCGGGCGAAAAATTAAGTTTCTCCAATCTTCTCAAAACTCTGGATTATGATAGAGGGCTGTGAGACTTTGACCTGAGTGCAAAAATGGAGGCTCTAGACCCTTCCAGAGCTGAGATATCGAAATTCAAAATTTCGACCCGAAAAAAAAACGACAGTGTTACCCCTTTCGTTTTTTTTCGTTTTCGGGCGAAAAATTAAGTTTCTCCAATCTTCTCAAAACTCTGGATTATGATAGAGGGCTGTGAGACTTTGACCTGAGTGCAAAAATGGAGGCTCTAGACCCTTCCAGAGCTGAGATATCGAAATTCAAAATTTCGACCCGAAAAAAAAACGACAGTGTTACCCCTTTCGTTTTTTTTCATTTTCGGGCGAAAAATTAAGTTTCTCCAATCTTCTCAAAACTCTGGATTATGATAGAGGGCTGTGAGACTTTGACCTGAGTGCAAAAATGGAGGCTCTAGACCCTTCCAGAGCTGAGATATCGAAATTCAAAATTTCGACCCGAAAAAAAAACGACAGTGTTACCCCTTTCGTTTTTTTTCGTTTTCGGGCGAAAAATTAAGTTTCTCCAATCTTCTCAAAACTCTGGATTATGATAGAGGGCTGTGAGACTTTGACCTGAGTGCAAAAATGGAGGCTCTAGACCCTTCCAGAGCTGAGATATCGAAATTCAAAATTTCGACCCGAAAAAAAAACGACAGTGTTACCCCTTTCGTTTTTTTTCATTTTCGGGCGAAAAATTAAGTTTCTCCAATCTTCTCAAAACTCTGGATTATGATAGAGGGCTGTGAGACTTTGACCTGAGTGCAAAAATGGAGGCTCTAGACCCTTCCAGAGCTGAGATATCGAAATTCAAAATTTCGACCCGAAAAAAAAACGACAGTGTTACCCCTTTCGTTTTTTTTCGTTTTCGGGCGAAAAATTAAGTTTCTCCAATCTTCTCAAAACTCTGGATTATGATAGAGGGCTGTGAGACTTTGACCTGAGTGCAAAAATGGAGGCTCTAGACCCTTCCAGAGCTGAGATATCGAAATTCAAAATTTCGACCCGAAAAAAAAACGACAGTGTTACCCCTTTCGTTTTTTTTCATTTTCGGGCGAAAAATTAAGTTTCTCCAATCTTCTCAAAACTCTGGATTATGATAGAGGGCTGTGAGACTTTGACCTGAGTGCAAAAATGGAGGCTCTAGACCCTTCCAGAGCTGAGATATCGAAATTCAAAATTTCGACCCGAAAAAAAAACGACAGTGTTACCCCTTTCGTTTTTTTTCGTTTTCGGGCGAAAAATTAAGTTTCTCCAATCTTCTCAAAACTCTGGATTATGATAGAGGGCCGTGAGACTTTGACCTGAGTGCAAAAATGGAGGCTCTAGACCCTTCCAGAGCTGAGATATCGAAATTCAAAATTTCGACCCGAAAAAAAAACGACAGTGTTACCCCTTTCGTTTTTTTCATTTTCGGGCGAAAAATTAAGTTTCTCCAATCTTCTCAAAACTCTGGATTATGATAGAGGGCTGTGAGACTTTGACCTGAGTGCAAAAATGGAGGCTCTAGACCCTTCCAGAGCTGAGATATCGAAATTCAAAATTTCGACCCGAAAAAAAAACGACAGTGTTACCCCTTTCGTTTTTTTTCGTTTTCGGGCGAAAAATTAAGTTTCTCCAATCTTCTCAAAACTCTGGATTATGATAGAGGGCTGTGAGACTTTGACCTGAGTGCAAAAATGGAGGCTCTAGACCCTTCCAGAGCTGAGATATCGAAATTCAAAATTTCGACCCGAAAAAAAAACGACAGTGTTACCCCTTTCGTTTTTTTTCGTTTTCGGGCGAAAAATTAAGTTTCTCCAATCTTCTCAAAACTCTGGATTATGATAGAGGGCTGTGAGACTTTGACCTGAGTGCAAAAATGGAGGCTCTAGACCCTTCCAGAGCTGAGATATCGAAATTCAAAATTTCGACCCGAAAAAAAAACGACAGTGTTACCCCTTTCGTTTTTTTTCGTTTTCGGGCGAAAAATTAAGTTTCTCCAATCTTCTCAAAACTCTGGATTATGATAGAGGGCTGTGAGACTTTGACCTGAGTGCAAAAATGGAGGCTCTAGACCCTTCCAGAGCTGAGATATCGAAATTCAAAATTTCGACCCGAAAAAAAAACGACAGTGTTACCCCTTTCGTTTTTTTTCGTTTTCGGGCGAAAAATTAAGTTTCTCCAATCTTCTCAAAACTCTGGATTATGATAGAGGGCTGTGAGACTTTGACCTGAGTGCAAAAATGGAGGCTCTAGACCCTTCCAGAGCTGAGATATCGAAATTCAAAATTTCGACCCGAAAAAAAAACGACAGTGTTACCCCTTTCGTTTTTTTTCGTTTTCGGGCGAAAAATTAAGTTTCTCCAATCTTCTCAAAACTCTGGATTATGATAGAGGGCTGTGAGACTTTGACCTGAGTGCAAAAATGGAGGCTCTAGACCCTTCCAGAGCTGAGATATCGAAATTCAAAATTTCGACCCGAAAAAAAAACGACAGTGTTACCCCTTTCGTTTTTTTTCATTTTCGGGCGAAAAATTAAGTTTCTCCAATCTTCTCAAAACTCTGGATTATGATAGAGGGCTGTGAGACTTTGACCTGAGTGCAAAAATGGAGGCTCTAGACCCTTCCAGAGCTGAGATATCGAAATTCAAAATTTCGACCCGAAAAAAAAACGACAGTGTTACCCCTTTCGTTTTTTTTCGTTTTCGGGCGAAAAATTAAGTTTCTCCAATCTTCTCAAAACTCTGGATTATGATAGAGGGCTGTGAGACTTTGACCTGAGTGCAAAAATGGAGGCTCTAGACCCTTCCAGAGCTGAGATATCGAAATTCAAAATTTCGACCCGAAAAAAAAACGACAGTGTTACCCCTTTCGTTTTTTTTCATTTTCGGGCGAAAAATTAAGTTTCTCCAATCTTCTCAAAACTCTGGATTATGATAGAGGGCTGTGAGACTTTGACCTGAGTGCAAAAATGGAGGCTCTAGACCCTTCCAGAGCTGAGATATCGAAATTCAAAATTTCGACCCGAAAAAAAAACGACAGTGTTACCCCTTTCGTTTTTTTTCATTTTCGGGCGAAAAATTAAGTTTCTCCAATCTTCTCAAAACTCTGGATTATGATAGAGGGCTGTGAGACTTTGACCTGAGTGCAAAAATGGAGGCTCTAGACCCTTCCAGAGCTGAGATATCGAAATTCAAAATTTCGACCCGAAAAAAAAACGACAGTGTTACCCCTTTCGTTTTTTTTCGTTTTCGGGCGAAAAATTAAGTTTCTCCAATCTTCTCAAAACTCTGGATTATGATAGAGGGCTGTGAGACTTTGACCTGAGTGCAAAAATGGAGGCTCTAGACCCTTCCAGAGCTGAGATATCGAAATTCAAAATTTCGACCCGAAAAAAAAACGACAGTGTTACCCCTTTCGTTTTTTTTCGTTTTCGGGCGAAAAATTAAGTTTCTCCAATCTTCTCAAAACTCTGGATTATGATAGAGGGCTGTGAGACTTTGACCTGAGTGCAAAAATGGAGGCTCTAGACCCTTCCAGAGCTGAGATATCGAAATTCAAAATTTCGACCCGAAAAAAAAACGACAGTGTTACCCCTTTCGTTTTTTTTCGTTTTCGGGCGAAAAATTAAGTTTCTCCAATCTTCTCAAAACTCTGGATTATGATAGAGGGCTGTGAGACTTTGACCTGAGTGCAAAAATGGAGGCTCTAGACCCTTCCAGAGCTGAGATATCGAAATTCAAAATTTCGACCCGAAAAAAAAACGACAGTGTTACCCCTTTCGTTTTTTTTCGTTTTCGGGCGAAAAATTAAGTTTCTCCAATCTTCTCAAAACTCTGGATTATGATAGAGGGCTGTGAGACTTTGACCTGAGTGCAAAAATGGAGGCTCTAGACCCTTCCAGAGCTGAGATATCGAAATTCAAAATTTCGACCCGAAAAAAAAACGACAGTGTTACCCCTTTCGTTTTTTTTCATTTTCGGGCGAAAAATTAAGTTTCTCCAATCTTCTCAAAACTCTGGATTATGATAGAGGGCTGTGAGACTTTGACCTGAGTGCAAAAATGGAGGCTCTAGACCCTTCCAGAGCTGAGATATCGAAATTCAAAATTTCGACCCGAAAAAAAAACGACAGTGTTACCCCTTTCGTTTTTTTTCGTTTTTGGGCGAAAAATTAAGTTTCTCCAATCTTCTCAAAACTCTGGATTATGATAGAGGGCTGTGAGACTTTGACCTGAGTGCAAAAATGGAGGCTCTAGACCCTTCCAGAGCTGAGATATCGAAATTCAAAATTTCGACCCGAAAAAAAAACGACAGTGTTACCCCTTTCGTTTTTTTTCATTTTCGGGCGAAAAATTAAGTTTCTCCAATCTTCTCAAAACTCTGGATTATGATAGAGGGCTGTGAGACTTTGACCTGAGTGCAAAAATGGAGGCTCTAGACCCTTCCAGAGCTGAGATATCGAAATTCAAAATTTCGACCCGAAAAAAAAACGACAGTGTTACCCCTTTCGTTTTTTTTCGTTTTCGGGCGAAAAATTAAGTTTCTCCAATCTTCTCAAAACTCTGGATTATGATAGAGGGCTGTGAGACTTTGACCTGAGTGCAAAAATGGAGGCTCTAGACCCTTCCAGAGCTGAGATATCGAAATTCAAAATTTCGACCCGAAAAAAAAACGACAGTGTTACCCCTTTCGTTTTTTTTCATTTTCGGGCGAAAAATTAAGTTTCTCCAATCTTCTCAAAACTCTGGATTATGATAGAGGGCTGTGAGACTTTGACCTGAGTGCAAAAATGGAGGCTCTAGACCCTTCCAGAGCTGAGATATCGAAATTCAAAATTTCGACCCGAAAAAAAAACGACAGTGTTACCCCTTTCGTTTTTTTTCGTTTTCGGGCGAAAAATTAAGTTTCTCCAATCTTCTCAAAACTCTGGATTATGATAGAGGGCTGTGAGACTTTGACCTGAGTGCAAAAATGGAGGCTCTAGACCCTTCCAGAGCTGAGATATCGAAATTCAAAATTTCGACCCGAAAAAAAAACGACAGTGTTACCCCTTTCGTTTTTTTTCGTTTTCGGGCGAAAAATTAAGTTTCTCCAATCTTCTCAAAACTCTGGATTATGATAGAGGGCCGTGAGACTTTGACCTGAGTGCAAAAATGGAGGCTCTAGACCCTTCCAGAGCTGAGATATCGAAATTCAAAATTTCGACCCGAAAAAAAAACGACAGTGTTACCCCTTTCGTTTTTTTTCGTTTTCGGGCGAAAAATTAAGTTTCTCCAATCTTCTCAAAACTCTGGATTATGATAGAGGGCCGTGAGACTTTGACCTGAGTGCAAAAATGGAGGCTCTAGACCCTTCCAGAGCTGAGATATCGAAACTCAAAATTTCGACCCGAAAAAAAAACGACAGTGTTACCCCTTTCGTTTTTTTTCATTTTCGGGCGAAAAATTAAGTTTCTCCAATCTTCTCAAAACTCTGGATTATGATAGAGGGCTGTGAGACTTTGACCTGAGTGCAAAAATGGAGGCTCTAGACCCTTCCAGAGCTGAGATATCGAAATTCAAAATTTCGACCCGAAAAAAAAACGACAGTGTTACCCCTTTCGTTTTTTTCATTTTCGGGCGAAAAATTAAGTTTCTCCAATCTTCTCAAAACTCTGGATTATGATAGAGGGCTGTGAGACTTTGACCTGAGTGCAAAAATGGAGGCTCTAGACCCTTCCAGAGCTGAGATATCGAAATTCAAAATTTCGACCCGAAAAAAAAACGACAGTGTTACCCCTTTCGTTTTTTTTCATTTTCGGGCGAAAAATTAAGTTTCTCCAATCTTCTCAAAACTCTGGATTATGATAGAGGGCTGTGAGACTTTGACCTGAGTGCAAAAATGGAGGCTCTAGACCCTTCCAGAGCTGAGATATCGAAACTCAAAATTTCGACCCGAAAAAAAAACGACAGTGTTACCCCTTTCGTTTTTTTTCGTTTTCGGGCGAAAAATTAAGTTTCTCCAATCTTCTCAAAACTCTGGATTATGATAGAGGGCCGCGAGACTTTGACCTGAGTGCAAAAATGGAGGCTCTAGACCCTTCCAGAGCTGAGATATCGAAACTCAAAATTTCGACCCGAAAAAAAAACGACAGTGTTACCCCTTTCGTTTTTTTTCGTTTTCGGGCGAAAAATTAAGTTTCTCCAATCTTCTCAAAACTCTGGATTATGATAGAGGGCGAGACTTTGACCTGAGTGCAAAAATGGAGGCTCTAGACCCTTCCAGAGCTGAGATATCGAAACTCAAAATTTCGACCCGAAAAAAAAACGACAGTGTTACCCCTTTCGTTTTTTTCGTTTTCGGGCGAAAAATTAAGTTTCTCCAATCTTCTCAAAACTCTGGATTATGATAGAGGGCCGTGAGACTTTGACCTGAGTGCAAAAATGGAGGCTCTAGACCCTTCCAGAGCTGAGATATCGAAACTCAAAATTTCGACCCGAAAAAAAAACGACAGTGTTACCCCTTTCGTTTTTTTTGTTTTCGGGCGAAAAATTAAGTTTCTCCAATCTTCTCAAAACTCTGGATTATGATAGAGGGCCGTGAGACTTTGACCTGAGTGCAAAAATGGAGGCTCTAGACCCTTCCAGAGCTGAGATATCGAAACTCAAAATTTCGACCCGAAAAAAAAACGACAGTGTTACCCCTTTCGTTTTTTTTCATTTTCGGGCGAAAAATTAAGTTTCTCCAATCTTCTCAAAACTCTGGATTATGATAGAGGGCCGCGAGACTTTGACCTGAGTGCAAAAATGGAGGCTCTAGACCCTTCCAGAGCTGAGATATCGAAACTCAAAATTTCGACCCGAAAAAAAAACGACAGTGTTACCCCTTTCGTTTTTTTTTCGTTTTCGGGCGAAAAATCAAGTTTCTCCAATCTTCTCAAAACTCTGGATTATGATAGAGGGCTGCGAGACTTTGACCTGAGTGCAAAAATGGAGGCTCTAGACCCTTCCAGAGCTGAGATATCGAAACTCAAAATTTCGACCCGAAAAAAAAAACGACAGTGTTACCCCTTTCGTTTTTTTTCGTTTTCGGGCGAAAAATTAAGTTTCTCCAATCTTCTCAAAACTCTGGATTATGATAGAGGGCTGTGAGACTTTGACCTGAGTGCAAAAATGGAGGCTCTAGACCCTTCCAGAGCTGAGATATCGAAACTCAAAATTTCGACCCGAAAAAAAAACGACAGTGTTACCCCTTTCGTTTTTTTTCGTTTTCGGGCGAAAAATTAAGTTTCTCCAATCTTCTCAAAACTCTGGATTATGATAGAGGGCCGCGAGACTTTGACCTGAGTGCAAAAATGGAGGCTCTAGACCCTTCCAGAGCTGAGATATCGAAACTCAAAATTTCGACCCGAAAAAAAAACGACAGTGTTACCCCTTTCGTTTTTTTTCGTTTTCGGGCGAAAAATCAAGTTTCTCCAATCTTCTCAAAACTCTGGATTATGATAGAGGGCCGCGAGACTTTGACCTGAGTGCAAAAATGGAGGCTCTAGACCCTTCCAGAGCTGAGATATCGAAACTCAAAATTTCGACCCGAAAAAAAAACGACAGTGTTACCCCTTTCGTTTTTTTTCGTTTTCGGGCGAAAAATCAAGTTTCTCCAATCTTCTCAAAACTCTGGATTATGATAGAGGGCCGCGAGACTTTGACCTGAGTGCAAAAATGGAGGCTCTAGACCCTTCCAGAGCTGAGATATCGAAACTCAAAATTTCGACCCGAAAAAAAAACGACAGTGTTACCCCTTTCGTTTTTTTTCCGTTTTGGGCGAAAAATCAAGTTTCTCCAATCTTCTCAAAACTCTGGATTATGATAGAGGGCCGCGAGACTTTGACCTGAGTGCAAAAATGGAGGCTCTAGACCCTTCCAGAGCTGAGATATCGAAACTCAAAATTTCGACCCGAAAAAAAAAACGACAGTGTTACCCCTTTCGTTTTTTTTCGTTTTCGGGCGAAAAATCAAGTTTCTCCAATCTTCTCAAAACTCTGGATTATGATAGAGGGCCGCGAGACTTTGACCTGAGTGCAAAAATGGAGGCTCTAGACCCTTCCAGAGCTGAGATATCGAAACTCAAAATTTCGACCCGAAAAAAAAAACGACAGTGTTACCCCTTTCGTTTTTTTTTCGTTTTCGGGCAAAAAATCAAGTTTCTCCAATCTTCTCAAAACTCTGGATTATGATAGAGGGCCGCGAGACTTTGACCTGAGTGCAAAAATGGAGGCTCTAGACCCTTCCAGAGCTGAGATATCGAAACTCAAAATTTCGACCCGAAAAAAAAACGACAGTGTTACCCTTTCGTTTTTTTTCGTTTTCGGGCGAAAAATCAAGTTTCTCCAATCTTCTCAAAACTCTGGATTATGATGGAGGGCCGCGAGACTTTGACCTGAGAGCAAAAATGGAGGCTCTAGACCCTTCCAGAGCTGAGATATCGAAACTCAAAATTTCGACCCGAAAAAAACGACAGTGTTACCCCTTTCGTTTTTTTTCAATTTTCGTGCGAAAAATCAAGTTTCTCCAATCTTCTCAAAACTCTGGATTATGATAGAGGGCCGCGAGACTTTGACCTGGGTGCAAAAATGGAGGCTCTAGACCCTTCCAGAGCTGAGATATCGAAACTCAAAATTTCGACCCGAAAAAAAAAACGACAGTGTTACCCCTTTTGGTTTTTTTTATTTTCGGGCGAAAAATCAAGTTTCTCCAATCTTCTCAAAACTCTGGATTCTGATAGAGGGCCATGAAATTTAAACCTGAGTGCAAAAATGGAGGCTCTAGACCCTTCCAGAGCTGAGATATCGAAACTCAAAAATTCGACCCAAAAAAAAAACGACAGTGGTACCCCTTTTGTTTTGTTTTTTCTGGGGCGAAAAAGACTCCATTTTTTCTAAGTCTTATGGCCCTCAATCAGAATCCAGAGTTTTGAGAAGATTGGAGAAACTTATTTTTTCGCCCCAGAAAAAAAAAAACGAAAGGGGGCACTGTCGTTTTTTTTGAGGGGTCGAAATTTTGAGTTTCTCTGATCTTCTTAAAACTCTGGATTCTGATAGAGGGCCATGATACTTAGACCTGAGTGCAAAAATTGAGGCTCTAGACCCTTCCAGAGCTGAGATATTGAGATTTTTATAATGGCATAAATGCTACGTGTGATCTCAATATCTCAGCTCTGGAAGGGTCTAGAGACTCCATTTTTGCACTCGGGTCTAAGTCTCATGGCCCTCTATCAGAATCCAGAGTTTTGAGAAGATTGGAGAAACTTATTTTTTCGCCCCAGAAAAAAAAAAACGAAAGGGGTACCACTGTCGTTTTTTTTTTTTTTGGGGGGGGGGGGGGGGGGGTCGAAATTTTGAGTTTCTCTGATCTTCTTAAAACTCTGGATTCTGATAGAGGGCCATGAGACTTAGACCCGAGTGCAAAAATGGAGTCTCTAGACCCTTCCAGACCTGAGATATTGAGCTCCCACGTAGCATTTATGCCATTATAAAAATCTCAATATCTCAGCTCTGGAAGGGTCTAGAGACTCAATTTTTGCACTCGGGTCTAAGTCTCATGGCCCTCTATCAGAATCCAGTGTTTTGAGAAGATTGGAGAAACTTATTTTTTCGCCCCAGAAAAAAACCCGAAAGGGGTACCACTGTCGTTTTTTTGGGGGGGGTCGAATTTTTGAGCTTCTCTGATCTTCTTAAAACTCTGGATTCTGATAGAGGGCCATGAGACTTAGACCTGAGAGCAAAAATTGAGGCTCTAGACCCTTCCAGAGCTGAGATATTGAGATTTTTTTAATGGCATAAATGCTACGTGGGATCTCAATATCTCAGCTCTGGAAGGGTCTAGAGACTCCATTTTTGCACTCGGGTCTAAGTCTCATGGCCCTCTATCAGAATCCAGAGTTTTGAGAAGATTGGAGAAACTTATTTTTTCACCCCAGAAAAACAAAACAAAAGGAGTACCACTGTTGGGGTTTTTTTTGTGGGGGGGGGCTCGAAATTTTGAGCTTCTCTGATCTTCTCAAAACTCTGGATTCTGATAGAGGGCCATGAGACTTAGACCTGAGAGCAAAAATTGAGGCTCTAGACCCTTCCAGAGCTGAGATATTAAGATTTTTATAATGGCATAAATGCTACGTGGGATCTCAATATCTCAGCTCTGGAAGGGTCTAGAGACTCCATTTTTGCACTCAGGTCTAAGTCTCATGGCCCTCTATCAGAATCCAGAGTTTTGAGAAGATTGGAGAAACTTATTTTTTCGCCCCAGAAAAAAAAAAAAACGAAAGGGGTACCACTGTCGTTTTTTTGTTTTGTTTTTTTTTGAGTTTTTTGAGAAAATTTTGAGTTTCTCTGATCTTCTTGAAACTCTGGATTCCGTTTATTTGTAGTGTACTGATAATAGTTTCATATAATTAGTTTGTTAATTAAACTAATAATTATAAATAAATGCTTTCCGTATAAAATAATACTACAAACACTTAAAAATAAACAGATATTGCCCTGTTTTGAAGACAAGAAATGAAAACCAATTGGGTATGATGAATGTCCAAAAGATGGAACTCTGCAATGGCCACCTAGTGTTCAGTAGTGTTCATGACATGTTGATATGCCTTTAAGATGACTTCTTCTATGGCGTTCGTTATTGTATGTAATGTTGTTATGTGAGCGCGCACGTTCACGAAGATGACCGATCTATCTTCCACTTTGATTTGTAGCATTTTACAGAGTGTTTTCTTTAACCTGTTAACATCCGCTCTTTCGACATGTATAAAAGGACTCGTGGAACAACCAGTTCGTTTGCACTGTCTTTCCTATTCTTCTTCTGGGACCTCAAACTCTGAGAGACGTTACAACACACGGACTGTTTCAAACAGGGTTTGGATACATATGTTTTGCTACACAAATATAAGTAAACACTTTGCAGACTGAATGTTGTCCTGTATGAACAAAATGATGATAGTTTTTCATGACTCCACTGTTTGATCGCACCCGTGTGTCTCACACACAGGTTACGTTACGTTACCTTGTAGAAAATATTTGACCTGGCTGGCAGAACGATTGCCTTTGCCTGCATCTTTGCGGTGACATGACTAACATAATTAAGACCTATCCAATCTGAATTTAAGACAATTTAATACTTTTTAAGGCCTTATTTTTGGGAAAATTGATTTAAGACTTTTTAATACTTTTTAATGACCCGCGGCCACCCTGTAGTAGATACATTGAAAATAGGTGTAATGAAGTCTTGTTTGCCATTTAAATTGTCCTGATATTTCTGGAGTAATAGCGGGAATATGATTGATATTTCTTCATTTAGCAGGACTGAACAGGAATGTTGAACTGAGGGACATTTTCGGTTATTTGTCTATTTATTGCAGTTAAAATTAATGTAATACTCACTTCCTCATGTGTCTCCATATCTAGATATAGCTCAGTGCCAGGGAGGTGTCCAAGTAGTGAATAACTGGGCCTGGGACACAGAGAAGTCATGCGATAAGGTCAGATATAATGCAGTAAGAGAATGAAGCAGATGACAAGAGCAAGAAACACTGTGGAAAGATAAGAAGCAGGGAAAGACTCCAACCGTTGAGTTCTGAAGATAACAGTGAGAAGAGCAAAACCCATGGAGGCACCCAGACCCATATCCAGATTAAAGAGCACAGTAGACACATAAGTCACCAACCATATCAACTACAAACACAAAAACAGAGCACTAAATAAGTACAGATAAACAAATACTTTGGGTATGTGATTCAGATGAATCAGTAAGCACCACTAAATGCTTGTAGACTTTGGGTGGAGACTGTAGCATAACTTACTAGATCAATCTTGCAACTACGCCACAGTGTGACTATGTCATAGTACTGCTTGAACATTCCCTTCAGATTCACAAATACAATGGCAGCAAGAACTGCCTAGACAGACACAAAGAATGGAAATTCTAGTCATAATTTATTCATAGCTCATGCCAAAATAACGAATCTATAAAGTCAAAAATAGTTTGGTAATATAACTCAGTCTGCACAGAGGATTGTTTATATTTATACATACCTTGGGCAGCTCCTGAAAAAGTGAGCCTAACTTTAATACTGTCACCAGTACTATTACACCAGACACTACTCCTGCAATCTAAACAAACACAATGTGATGAACAAATGTAGATATATAAATGCATCCATTCACTGTAAAAATGAATTTGTCTTGCCTGTGTCTTGCCTCCTGTGGTTTCCTGTATGAGACTGCGAGACATAGAAGAACAAACTGAAAAACAGTGGAAAAAACCTCCGACTGTATTACTGAGACCCAAAGCCACCAGCTCCTGCAACACAGTCAGAAAAAGACAGGGATCAGCTGTGTAATGTAGTTATCTGATTGTCTATTTCCATGTGTGTATGGTGATTTACCCACCTGGTTGCTTTCTACTTTGTAACCATGTTTCAGAGCAAAGGTTTTGCCCAAAGAGATAGA
This sequence comes from Pimephales promelas, assembly GCF_016745375.1. The sequence continues at coordinate 7,904,814 of NW_024121355.1, read as the reverse complement.
AATGGCATAACCCACAATGGCTATTGCAAATGCATCCACCACCACCTCAGAAAAGACACGGGTGTTTGGAACCCCAGGAGGCTGAAGTCTGAGAAAACACAACAGAACGACCACAGTAATGCATGCACTTGAAATATCATAAGTCATATAACTATTTTTCCAATATTTGATTTTTACATTTTCTGAAGTAACACAGTCTCATCCCAAGTCGTCATATAACTGACGTCTTGGGACGTCTTTTGACCATACGTCAACATCCGCCTTTTTAGAGTACCCTTAAACGTCGATTAGTTGACGATCCCGGGCCGTCATACAGCTGACGCTTTACCTTTAGGTGACGGGGTAGGTTTAGGGATAGGTTTAGGTCTGGGGTGGGGTTAGGATCCGATAACGTCATCTAACTGATGTTTAAGGGTACCCTAAAAAGGCGCATGTTGACGTATTTCAAAAGACGTCCCAAGATGTCAGTTATATGCGCTGTCTGAAGACAATGTGATTGAGCCAAAACAATGCTGACGTGTTCTGAATAGTGTTAACATGTTGGTAGGTGGTTGATATGGTTGCCTCAAGTAAATGGTAACAATAATAATGTAATGCTTGCCTTACCAAACACCACAAACTGAGAGAAAAAAACATTTGTATTATTTAAAAATACAAATAGTTTTGATGTGAAAACTCACCCACTTGGGATCTCGCCAACGACTGATATCTTATAGCTTTCATTCAGCCGAGTGTAGAATGATATAACGGTCGCCACTACAATCTAGCATAAAAGCATATACAAACTTTCATGAATTTCATGAGCTATGGGTAAAATTATGTTAATGATTCCTTTGTAGTAAATAAGAAGCCAGACTAGGTGCAATTAGTTATTACTAGGAGAAATGATGCAAACACTATAATGCAGAGTTGAAATGCTGACTACGTAGATTAATAGCACAGAGAGGGCATCAAGGAAAGGCACAACAGACCGATACAACAGAGATACTGATTTAGAGATGTAATGAATCCTATTAAATAAAAATGTTTCTAAGTACAAACAATGAAGAAGAGAAGCAGATAGTCTTTTGATTTTTTGATTACATACAGTGCAGAGTTCCACCGGAATAGGCACCAGCATTTTATGCCTGAGCGCATTGTTAAGCTCTTTGGCAGTGATGAGAACCACGATGGCCACAACACTAGCCAGCAGAGTTGGGAGATGAGTCTCTGGCAACAGCCTAACCAAGTCTATTAGAGTCTACACAGAGAAATTACAGAGTTATGCATGTATTGAGGCATACACATACAATGCATGTTTCTGTTTGTTAGATTGTACTCACATAGACAATAGACAGAGGTCCATTGAAGCGCTTGGGTGAGACTCCGAGGATGTACTTTAACTGGGCCACTACAGCATGAGCGGAGGCAGCCGTGGTATAACCTCTGACCAGCGGCTCTGAAAGATACGTACCAACAAACCCAAACTGCACCAAGCCTAATACAACCTAAGAGTGAGGATGCAAGATTGTATTTAATTATAATGTGAAACCGATATATCATAATTCATGTGCAATAGTGGATCTATGTACAGTATTGGTGTCAATTAAGATTTAAGATTAAGTTATTATTTTAAAAAAAGTTTCTAATGCTCACCAAGGCTACATTTGTATCAAAAGTACTGTAAAACATTAACACTGAAATGTTATTATAATTTAAAATAACCATTTGTTTATATATTTATATATATTCAGCAGCCATTACTCCAGTCTATATAGTGTCACAACATCCTTTCGAAATCATTATAAGATGCTGATTTGGTGCTCAAAAAACATTTATTATTATTATTAATAAACTGTGCTGCTTAATATTTTTGTGGAAACTAATATGTTTGATGAACAGAAAGAATACATTTATTTGAAACTGTATGTACTCTATGTATCTTCATAAATGACATGGCTTTAAGTATATACATTTTTGTGTGTTTGCATCAGTCTGTGTTTGTATGTGTTTTTATTTATCACCTGAATAAGTCCTCCCAGTACAGTGGTAGCAGCAGCAACCTGCACTCTGTATAAATCCCTAGACACAATATCCACCTCTTCAGTCACATTAGTGCCATTGTAAATAAGGAAATCTGCATCTGGGGCCAGTCTCTCTGTCACACTACCAATCATAATACTGAGGATAGTAAATGTGCCTACACGAGCCCACACACACACACACACACACACACACACACACACACACAAAGTCAGAACGGTCAGAACATGGTGAAGTTCAATGAAAATAGACAATGTATTCATGATTCAATTTATACAAAATAAAATCAATTAAAGTTAATCGTTTTCATTCATGTTCAAATATAAATCACCTATGGAGATGTGTCTGGAGGTCCCGAAAATAAAATAAATGAATGGAGGATAGAGGGATGTGTAGAGTCCAAATACTGGAGGCAACGAGGCCAGCAAAGCATATGCCATTCCTAAAACAGAAAAATACACGCTCTCAAACAAAGATTATCCTGTATGTTTCGGTCATTAAAAAGTCAAGAAACATGCTTTTACCCTGTGGAAGGTGCATAATGCCCACACTGATTCCAGAAATGAGATCCGGCATGCCATAATCCCAGATAGAGTAACGGGGCAACCAGGACAGAACAGGCAGGAAACCAACTATGGTACGTTTAAGTTTGGGTACCGAACAGCTAAAAAAAACATAAAAGAAAAGACTTAAAAACAATGCAGATTTTATTCACACTAATGGTTGCTTTCATGGCTATATCTTACCTGAGTGATTTCTTCAGCCAATGGGAGATTGGAAGGTTGGTCTGGGAATGGTCCAGTCTCCGTGATCGCTCCTTCAGCCTCTGTTCATCTATAACCTCTCTCTGTATACAATACTCTGCATTTCTTGAGTCCATTTTATCTATTTTGTGCAGCTACTATAACTGGTCTGATAAGAACTTCATAAAGCTTTCTGCCTGACAGTAATCTCTGATATCCCTCTAAAGCGGTGTGAGATATTTAAAAGGAGAGATAATGAGGTTGGTTGAAGCTGTGCTTTCTACTAATCATTAACTTCAGAACAAGTAATAGCATGTACTAATTTTAATGGATACATACAATTTCAGAAGCATCAAATGAGCAAAACAAGCTAACAACAATATTGCCAATGTGCATGTCATAATAGTAATTTTAGAAAAATGTAATTATAAAAAAGCCCTGATCGTTATCTCTCAACTCTTGTCATATTTTAGTGCAAATGCTGACTCAGACTTTCCTCCAGTGTTCATTAGTAGCTACTTTGTGCACTCTAAGGTAAACTGCAATGGAAACTTTTTCTTTTCCAGTAGAAAATTCCATTGTGATGTGCAGCATATTATGAATTAATAACTCAAACAGGACAGGAAGAGATGTTTTGACATCATTCATCCTGTAAATTTGCAACACATGAAGTGGTCCTTAAAATGGCTTTAAATAAATGGAATGGGGAGTTAGTGCAGGCAGGGTTAAAGGTTTAACAGCTCTCATCTGTGGTTAATATATTAATAATTGAGTACTGTAGGCCTCTGACTTGTACCGATTACACTTGTGGTCCTATTTTTACATTGAAAGAAATCGGAGGCATAGGTGGGCTATTTTAAGATATCTGTCTGTTTGGCACAGTACAAGTTCAGGGGAAATTTTGTAATAAATAAATAAATAAATAAATAAATAAAACAGTTGACCTTCTAGTCTTTACTGCCTTTAAAAGTCTTTACATCCCCAAAACAACAAAAGGTATATTTGCATGCAATAGCATGGCACATTGCAGAGTTTCAAAAGCAAACTTAACAAAAAAACACTTAACATAAAAAATTTAATTAATTTGGAATAATATCGAGTATAAAAGTTTTATATTGTTTACAATTAAGAAATATTTAATCGAATCAAATATAGTTCTATATTTGCTTCATCAAAACATTGATACCACACAGAAAGAAATAAAGTATCAATATCCATTATTGCATCAAAAGTAACTGTTAAATTGCTTACACATAGATTGTGTGGTCTCTTTAAGAGCATGATGGGGTGAAATTTGACCTTATCTCTCATGTACTGAGGGCTTTTTACCCAGATTCCATGAGATAATTACAAACACATAAGCATTGGAAAGTAAAGTGGCAATTACACAAAAAAACAACTTCTACACAAGCTGTAATATTAAGTTATCTTCATTGATCAAGTAAACTTGTTGAGTATTTTTCCCTTCAGTAAGATTACATATCATGGTCTATTTTTAGCACTGTTGCTTGGTGGGAATGGCCATGGAAGGTTGAGTAGAGAGCATGCTCCCTCTCCCAGTGTTTACTGGCAGACGCAAAGCAGTAAGCGTGTTTGTGTCGAGTGTGGGTAATGGACGAATTGTTGCCTGAAGGCAGACACCACAGGAACCCAGAGATTTGGTACGATTCATCGATGCATGTGCTAATATAATGCGATAGACTTCGCTTGTTGCCAATATTGTGACTGATACAACAATAACTGTCTTTTTGTTGACATGTTGGAGCATTGACCTGTTTAGCACTGACCCTTAGGGCAAGATAAAATTATTGATGCATTAAAATGAACTTTCTTTAAAGCTACACTGTGTAACTCTTTTAGTTTATTCTTAGCTAAAAACACTTAGTTATTACAAAAATATATGTGCTCATTAATGTATATTTACTTCATTCAAGTAATAAAGTATTCTCGAGAGTGTATAATATGCCATTGAAAATACATACGGGTAAGGGGTTCTAATGTCGGTCGCCATGTTGCCCCTCCATCTTGAAAGTACATTAGCCAAAGAGGGACATACCCATTAATTCAAGCTTCGCCTTCCACGTTTACGTTTGAGTTAACACTCATGGACGAGGTCGAACTGCAAGCCATGTTAATCTTGGACTACATTGGCCACCGTAGGAGTTAAAACGAAATCGGAATTGAGAGTAACAGAAACTAAAATTCACTGGATGGTCATATACCTTTTCACCGCTAGATGGGGCTAAAAATCACACAGTGTAGCTTTAAAGTTATGTGGATTACTGAGGGTGCCCTAACATTAGCTGCATTTTCTAAAAAATATTTTTTTTTTATCTCTTCAGATGCATGTTCCTTGACATTCTTTTAAGGACCTCCAGGATGTATTTAGGCTAAGACTAACACTTCTTCAAGTTAAGCTATCAAGACAAAAAAAAAACTAAAACTAAATGGATCTGAGAGCCAAGCATGGTTTGATGCTGTTGGAACAGCTAAACCGAATGCGGGATGCTGAGCAGCTAACAGACGTGGTTCTAATCGCTGAGGGTGTTAGCTTCCCATGCCACCGTGCGGTGCTTTCTGCCTTCAGTCCATACTTCCGCGTAATGTTCACTTGTGGCCTGCGCGAGTGTACCAACCGTCAAGTGGAGTTAAGAGACATGCCGGCACAAAGCCTGGCCCTTTTGCTAGAATACATGTACAGCGCCAATCTTCCACTCACTGCAGCCAATGTGCAGGGCATCTCTGTTGCTGCTTTTCTTCTACAAATGGACGATGTGTTTAGTCGTTGTCAGATCTACATGATTGACAACATGGATGCTTCCAATTGCCTGGGAATCTATTATTATGCCCGGGATCTAGGGGCAGAGGAGTTGGCCGATCACGCTCAGCGCTATCTGCGGCAGCACTTCACTGAAGTGTGCCTTGGGGAAGAGGTGCTGGAGTTGGAGGCTCACCAGTTAGGGGTGTTATTGGGCTCAGATGACCTCAATATTTCACGGGAAGAGAGCATTTTGGATGTGGTGATGCGCTGGGTGAAGTACAGTCCGGGGGGTGTAGGGTCAGTGAAAGAGAACCGGGCCAGGCACCTCCCAGAACTCTTAAAGAAGGTACGTCTTCCACTGGTGGGTGTGGATTACTTGAAGGGGACGATGAAAAGGAACACAGCACTGCTAGCTGATGCCGAATGTCTTCAGATAATGGAAGAGGCGATTGAAACCGCAAGCTTGGATTCAGATGCTCCACCCCGCCGACTGAAGCTGCGCTACGGTATGGAGACCACAGACCTCCTGCTCTGCATTGGTAATGACGGCGGAGGGATACGCTCACGTTATGGAAGCTACACCGAGCGCAGCTTTTGTTATGCTCCCAACACCGGGCGGACTCTTTTTATCACCTCCCCACGATATGGTGATGCGCTTGGATATGTCTATGCTGGAGTGGTAACTGAGAGGAATGAAATTGTTGTGGCAGGGGAGCTGGGAGCCAGAAGGATGGCGAGGCAGAAAGACAGAAACGTCGAGATTTTCATGTGAGGCTTCTGCAGGAGAAAATGACAGTAATACTCCCATGTTTTCAACATCAAATATACTGTATAAAGCAAAACTGTAAACTAATGTGTTTGTTTATTAGAGCTCTTAAAATTAAAATTTAAATGATACAGAGAGTAAAGCATAGAGTTCAAAAATCTAATGTTTGCTTTGTGTTTTTCAGGTACAACAAGGAAGCCCAAGGATCCTGGAAACACTTGAGCTCAGCAGAGTATCGTGACTCTTATGCATTGAGCTCTTTGGGAGACAACCTGTATCTGATTGGAGGTCAGATGAAGCTGAAGAACCAGTACCTCATCACCAACAGTGTTGAGCGCTGGTCTCTACAGGGTGGGCCATGGCGAAGTGGTGCCCCACTGCCCATGCCCCTTGCCTATCACAGTGTAGTTCGTATAAAGGGTCGCCTTTATGTGCTTGGGGGACGGACTCCACAGGTAATATATCAAAATATTGGAAATATGGCATCTTTATAAAGGAGAATGGAGGCTGTGTAGTGAAATCACAATAAATCACTATAATTTGGAAAATAAAACCAAGTGGGGGAGCACAGTAACTGTGTATTTATTGCCTTCTCTCTTTCCCTCTAATGCACCTGTTCTGCCACGTCTCATGAATGGCAGTCATACCGCACAGATGACGAGCCTGACCGTATGAGTAATCGTCTGCTTGAATATGACCCCGAGAACAACAAGTGGAGTGAACTTGGCCCTATGAAATATTCAAAATACCGTTGCAGCGCAGTAGCACTCAATGGGGAAATCTATGTACTGGGTGAGAATGTCAACAGGATGACTGAAATATGACAACTTACTTTATTAAAAAGTAAAGCTAGGCATCATCTATAGAATTACAAAGATTATACTATACTGTAGAATGAGCTTCAGGGTCTCCTTCTGCAGGTGGAATTGGGTGTGAAGGTGTGGATCGCGGCCAGTCACGTCACTGCCTTAATGTAGTAGAGATCTACAACCCTGATGGCGATTTCTGGAGGGATGGTCCTTCTTTACCATGGTCTCTCCTATCACTTCGCAGCAATGCATCAAATGCTGGAGTTGTTGATGGAAAACTTTATGTCTGTGGATACTACAAAGGAGCAGGTAAATATTTAAATATACTGTACTATCAATATCAGTTAAAATCGTTGTGTAAATGCATTTATGCTACCTCTGAACAGAAGCACTTTGGTCCCACCTTTGCAGTGTAAATGTGGCATTAGTTTAGCCTTGAACAGTTGAATCCATGTAATTCTCTGTGGCCATTCAAAATAGACAACATTGTAAGTACTTCACTCTTTCCCAAGATCGTCATGACACCATCACTAAAGACATCCTCCAGTTGGATCCCTGGGAAAATGTATGGACTGTGGTGGCAAAGCAGGCTCTGATGCATGACAGTTACGATGTCTGTTTGGTGGCAAATCTGAACCCTCGCGGACTCATACCCCCTCCTGCTGACTTGGTAGAGGAATGACAACAATCTCTCCAAAAATGATTTCTCATGAAATATTATGCAGTTTATATTATTCACATGACATAATTCCTCGTCTGTCATGTGAATAATATAAATTGCATAATTTTGAGAAAACTGTAGATATAGGGAGTAGGGCTTTCATGAAAAGATATACATTTTTACTTCAAACTATTTTAATTTATAATTCTGCGAGTGCTTTAGTGATTTTGTTGTTGTCGACATTTTTAGATTTTAGACAGTTGAGGTATAGTATGTATTAAGATATGTGTCAAATGATAAGATGAAAAACTCAAATAGTTTACAGTTCAAAATAAAGTAACACTCCGAGAAACTTAAAATGATTTTACTTCACTTGCATAATAAAAATGTATAGCATAGAGTTGCACAATATAGTATATGTACTGTAACTTTAAGCAGTCGATGCAATTTACTAAACATATATTAATCAGTCAAACTTAACAACAGCTAAATCTGTCACGTTTCAACTGCAAACAAAACCGAATATATTTTTAACTATATTTTACCTGTTAAAGTTACAGAGGTTGTCTAAAATATCTTTAAAAAAAAGGCCAAAACAAATTTCTGGAATATGATTTGCAAAAAAGAATATGAAATTACAGAAAGTGCTTGAATGTTATTGCTTTAGAGTCATATGGTACAAGTAAAATAGAACAATACTTTTAGAGGCAGTAAAGTCTGCCAAACTGTCTTTTATAAGAAAGATTTTTATAATATCCATGTGTGCCAATGTTCAAACAACAGAAAACAAACAGATAATGTCTATAGAAAGAAATGAGGTTCGAGAACAAGGTTCACATGTTTACAGGCAATTTCAAGTTCTTAGTAAAAAAAAAAACCTGAACATAGAAGATTCTCTAAATAATTTCTCAAATGTAAATGTAATAGGCATACAGTATGGGAGTATCCTGCATTTTATTCTGAGTCATCAGTAATGTCAAAGAGCTGCCACAGGCCACCTTCTTCTATCACACTAGCTTTAGGTTCAGGCACCACTTTTTCCCACTCAGCCATCTTGTAATCCACTATCATTTGGGAACTGTCTGTGTCCTCAGACCACAAACTGAAGGGGTTTAGTGGTTGCTCAGCTACACACCTACTAACTGGTGCTACAGTGGCTTGCTGCTGTAGTTTTAAGTGATTCTCTGCAACAGATTTGTTGGTCACTTTCCAGTTGTCACAAAGAGAAGACAAAGGCACTTTGTCTTTTTGCTCACACTGAAGGTCTTTACTCTCCAGACTGTCATTTGAAAACTTCATTGCTCCTTTTTTTCTCATTGGTTGTCTTTGTGGGAGAACCAGTGCTCTCTTTCCCCGTCTATAATTCAGGGCTTTTTGGTGCCTCCTAGGTAATTTCAGGGGTGGCATTGCATCAGTGCCCAATCTGTTCAATGGTTTTTCAGGCACCAGGTGTCTATCTACATACTGTTCTTCTTGGTCAACTATGGATGCAGTGAATTGAGCATCCACAAGTGGGCTTGAAGGTCTGGTCTCAACTAACTGTGTACACCAAGATCTCTGTGAAGCATCAGGGGAAACCTCCTCTGTGACTGCTGTCTGCTGTCTTTTTACAGGCAGAGCATGTGCATTTCTGTTTTGTGTCTTCTGTGTGGTAAGTAGACACTGGTTCTGTTCTACTGCTTCTCCTGAATAAATGACAGGCCTGTTGCACATCATCTTGCTCTCTTGGTGTTTTTCAGTTGACATGACACAGAACCTCTTTAACAGACCAGGTGATGTCTGGACCTCACTGTCAATCATTCTGGCAGAGCTAGGCCCTGCTGTTGGCTTGTGAGTAGAAATTAAAGTGCTAAGCTGAGACAGAATATTTCCCAGCATGCCCTGCTCCTTGCTCTGCTCTACTTTTAGATGCTCCAGATCCCGATGGAGGTTAAGTATGTTTGAGCTCAACTCTTTTGCAGCCAGACTGCTCTATTTTAATAGAAAATAAATGTGGCTTTATTAGAAATGTCAATATAGAGTATATTAACAATAGCTTTACATCGATTGTCTAGGACAGGTTATATATGCAGTCCTTACCTTGGCTTCCCTGTCCGCCATTTCTATTTGTGTTTGGCTCTGCAGAGTCTCAAACTGACATGTTATACCCTCTTTCACACTGTTTAAATAATCTTCAACTGCAATGGACAACATAATGTCATTAGTTATAAATAAATAACATCTACTACATGAAATATATTAAAATATATAAATATACTATATATTTATATACCTCACATAAAAATTACTGTATTTTTAATGGTTTAAATAACAAATAACACTTTAATGGTAGTGTTATTTGTAGAAAGCTGTGGTTGTCATCATGAGCTAATTGTTAAGAACCATTTGCATACAGTTATAAGAAAATGTACAAACAAGAACGTACTTGTTTTTGAAAAATTATCCATTCTCTCCACTAAAACTTTTCTGGTGCTGTCACTACTTCCATTAATGCAATTTAATAAAGTCTCTCTGGTCTAAAAGGGAAAAGGTAGGTCAACGTCAAGTAATACTCAAGTAATAGTCAAGTAATATTGAAACCGTGAATATGTGCAGTAAAAATATTCCAAATGTGTTAAACATGTATATGCCTCAAGAAAAATACTCACATTTCCCAGAGTTTCCTGCAATTGTAGAATTCCATTAGTGAGAATTTCCCTAAAAAGTGAAAAAGTTGTATAACAATATGTCATGACAGAACCAAAGCTAAAAGTAAAAAATAGCATTACAGAACTTTAAAAAGACATCAGTACAGTTAGAATAGTTTATTATTATTGAGCAAGAATCAAGGATAGACAAATTACCTTTCATATTTTTCTTTGGATTTTCGCTTCTCCTCTTCAAATCTGTCCAACATGCCAACAGATTTGCCACCAGTGAAGTTTAGGATTTTGCCATCACCGCCAAACAAAAGCGGCTTAGAACTATAACTGCTGGACACCATCATTTCCTTCATCTGTAGAGGATTAAGACAATTTGGAATTATGAAATTTAGAGCTGTAGTTCCTAGTTTTTCCTCTTTGTCACCATCTCTGTTTGAAATCTGAAATTGCAGTTATTCGCGGAATTTTTAACTTTACGTGGGTTGTGCCTCGACACGGCACAGCGCTCATGAATCCAATGTTTTGAGGAGAATGTGCAGCTGTCAGTCACCGCGCCGCTGTGGATACTGTCATTCGCAATCACAGTACTTTTGGAAGTATGACCAACATAAGAATTTTCACCGGAAAATGTCACCTGAACAAGTAGGTAACATCCACTTTTGTTCTGACCAACTAAGGGAAAAAAGCATTGCATTGATTGATTAAATCTAACGATCGCTTATCATATCACGTCAAACCGTGCAAATTATACTTTGTTCTCAAATTGTGCGTGACTGACTACATTTAATGCCCATCAGATATTTATCCTTGTTTTCACATGAGCCAAGTTTCTGTAGCCACTCCGAAGTCCAAAGTCTTCTGCATTTTACATCGGGTGAGTCTCCAATTGTCACCGGTGATTGTCGTTTGAATCTTTCTGGATCGGCCATCAAATTAATTAAGTTTAATTATATCAAGTGCTGTGAGAAAAGGCTGTAAATCTTCGTCCCGAACATCTTCACACACAATATAGCCTACTAGCCGAGACACCTTTTTTATGTGTACATAATGACGCAAAGACATGCAGTACATCCACCAGTACAACTGGAATTAATAACATTATTACCAGCCCATCATTTTGAATCGAGCTAAGGCAAGCAGATAGTTTTAAACACTGGCTGGTTATGTACAAAATTTTATTTTGATTCATTTTAACCCAAAATAATTACAGACCGTCTGGAGCTTTAAAATATTTTCTAGACTTCTCCTTTACAACAACCTGTCACAATAATTGTTATTTATGAAAGGTTTGTGGACCTAAAAATGAAACAATCAAGAATATGTTCATCATATTACATTAGATAAAACATGGCATGTTCTACTGTACAAATAAACACAGTTTATGCCCGATATATTTACCTCCTGTGATGTATGCTGTGAACCTCTGCTCTGTCCACTCATCTCCTGAGTAAACCCTTGTGAATTGTCAGGCCACATTTGAGAGCCCAACAGAAACTGAGAGTCAGTCAGGCTGGAGTAGTCACTGGTTGGACCCTTACCGGGTTTTATCCCTCTATAACAAACATAATTCTGACTAAACATCAATATAAAAACGAGAGTATAATGTCCCCTTTCAAGGTAAAAGTTTGGGTAACAGTGTAAATGACAGTAAAAGTTAGCTGACAAATCCTCTAGTTAGTAGCTAAGTTACATAATTTAGGTATCAGACATACCCAGAAGTTGCGGGGATGTTCAACATCTCCTTAATATTCCAGACATTGGGCTTCATATCCAGGTTTTCAAGATCTAAAAATGTTTATGAAAATACTCTTGAATTTATCAGTGTCATAATACTGTTTGCGCGGGAGCCGTACGGCTGCCGTCATCAAAGCTGTGTTTTCATTATAAATTAGCAAAAAAACAACTGTTTAGTTTGTTCATTTGAAAGAAATGTGACTTACCAGAAAATGACTTTGATATGCAGTAATGATTCTGAGGCAACATAAATAATGTTTGCCGGTCGTTGGCGCTGACCGTTAAGGATTGATGAGGCTTTGTGTTGTCCGTGACATTTACTACAGACTGCTGCTGAGGTTTTCCCGGGCTACGGAATTCAAACAGTTCATGCAGCCAACAGTACACTAACTAATCTCTGACTTCACCTACAGTCCCTTTAATCATAGCCTGGCTGATTGCGATCGCTAGGTGGCACTATTTAAGTACTTATAATGTGAGTTGTAATTTCCCCTTACAATATCAGTGCTTAAATAATATATATATATATATATATATATATATATATATACTGTATATATGAAGAGTTCAGATGCAAAAGCCTCTAAATGCCATTTGAAATTTTCTTCTAAAATGATCATTTTTATCAAGCTTGTATATAATATTTAAGTTCAGTAATTTCACTTAAATGGCAATGAAGATTACTTATTAATTGTCATTTAAGTGAAATTACTGAACTTAAATATACAAGCTTGATAAAAATGGTCATTTTAGAAGAAAATTTCAAATGGCATTTAGAGGCTATTGCATCTGAACTCTATTCTCTATTATCATTATTTGAACACTTGTGTATTGTTATATATATATATATATATATATATATATATATATATATATATATATATATATATATATATATATATATATATATATATATATATATATATATGAAGAGTTCAGATGCAAAAGCCTCTAAATGCCATTTGAAATTTTCTTCTTTAATGATGATTTTTATCAAACTTGTATATTTAAGTTCAGTAATTTCACTTAAATAACAATTAATAGGTAATTATCATTGCCATTTAAGTGAAATTACTGAACTTAAATATACAAGCTTGATAAAAATCATCATTAAAAAAGAAAATTTCAAATGGCATTTAGAGGCTTTTGCATCTACTCTTCATATATATATATTATGTTGCCATGTAAACTGCTGGTTGTATGCCTGCGACTTTAAAAAACATAGTGCGGTGAAAAAAATGTATCATAGCAACCAAAACAACGTTCTCGTGTCTTGTCTCCATAATAAAAGCCACAAATCTTAGAAAATGCAAAGTAACTATGATATTTAATTTAATTTCACATTATGTTCATATTAATAACTTATTAATTAAAAACACTGACGGAGGAGAAAATAAATACCAGCAAAACCTCTAATATTACAATAGCATTGACTGATCTGTTTCGCTCTAGGATGTTTAGTTAATAAATGTTATTCGCATCACAACATGAACATAAATTAGTAATAAAAAATTCTAATAATGGTGGTCTAATTAAAGCTAATCTAATTGCAAAGCTATAACAAACAGTGAAAGACTTGTATTTTGGCAGTGCAGTTTATTAAGCAGGAAGTAAGTTAAACTCTCGTTGACAACAGATTTCTGACATTTCTGAAACTTGCGTTTCACAGGTAAGTTCTCGAGCTTATTATCACAAAAATCTGTTTTATGTCTTGTGTCTTTTATGTGGTGCTAAAATGGCATTGTTTAGAGATTATAAAACCACCCACCAAAAACGACATTTGAATCATCAGTGTAGAATTAGACGCTATGATTAGACGGCTCGTTAGATGAGTTGACGTCCTTAGAAAACTTGATGGGTCAATCTTGAGGTTGACACGACCCTGCATTTATTAAATATTCAAAATGGCACGTTAAATTAAACAAAAACGCAAATTTGGGTATTTTAGAGCATAAACATAATGGGCTTCAGATCCATTTTGACTCCTTCTAACCCACAGGAGTCATCACAAATAGTCTACTAAATCATCAGTGATGCTCTTTTTGTGTTAGAAATTCCAGAAACGAGGTATCCCTTGTCTTTTCTCTTTAGGAATCTTTGGAATAATTTCTCACAACTCTCAGTATGTGAGAGAGCGTATAATAACTACTGGAATGACAGTAACCAATGTATTCATATGTTCTAGGACTGAAACTAAGACCAATTCCATTCTTGACCTGTAATTGTGGTTTTTCATGTGTTTCAGGCTCTGCTAGAAAACTCCAATGACTGTTGTGAAAGAATAAAGAGGATGAATGAAACATGTGCAAATATTTCACTCTGTAATCCTGGTATGTTTCAAATGTAATTTTAATTTTCAAATTGTGAATAATTTTTATAAACATTGAAACGGAGATGGAAAGGAATGTGCCTTGTAAACAAACCTGAGCACATTTTTCTTTGCATACTTTGTGTGTAACTAGTTCTGTGGAATTTGATAGGCAATAGGAACATTTTCATACTATTGATAGTGCATTTGGATCCTCCTCTAGGGCTCCTTCAAGTTCAGGAGAACAGTACATTTTGTGTGTCCTGTGACTCAGCTGAACAGGGGAATTCAACTTCATTTAACAATAGTAAGTTCGATGCCATAGACATTAAAGAAAAGATACATTGTCTAGAAGATTTCTTAATGTGGATTTTTCTTCATGCATCATGTTTCATTGAAATGTTAAAGCTACAATTTGGGAATCATTTGACTCTAGGAGTTATGTTTACCTACTGTTTTTTTTTAACTCTTAGATGTGCTCTTTATTTATTATATTATTGTTTATCTTTTTATTTACTTCATTGTGTTTTCTACTCTCCCTCTAGCAAGGATTAGTCACTTTCCAGGAGCATTAATCAAAATGATTGGTAAGTTATTATCATTATTTAATAATAGTACTGCTTCAAAAAAACTGCTTCAAAACCTAATTTATTTTTGTATATTGATATTGATTTGAAAGGAGTCCTGCATAGGACATGATGCAGACAAAAATATGAATATCGTGGACCTGAATTAAGAATTAAAAAGCTATAACAATTTGTTCACTCCTTTTGATTAAATAGTGTGCACGGTATAATAATTTGTTCCCTTGATTTAGTTCAATCAAATCAAATTAGTACAACGTGGCCATGATTTACTAAATCAAGGGAACAAATTATTATATTGTGCACACTGTTTACTCAAAAGGAGTGAACGAATTAGTAAAACATGCTGACATATTTGATTTGTAAATGTTTTCCCGCATGTCATATGCGGGGCTCCGTAGTACGGAACTTTAATTTCATCCTTTGCTTTATAATGGCAGGTGGCCCGGCTGTAGCGGCTTCTGTCCTTCTAGGAACTCTACTGATCAGCCTGGGCCTCATCCTCTCGGTTGCATCTTTCTTTTACCTTAAGCGTTCCAACCGCCTCCCTGGAGTCTTCTACAGGCGCAATAAGGGTAAAAACAAAAAAAATCTTAAAGGTCATAAATGTGTAAATCAGTTTTCAATGTTTTTTTTGTTTTGTTTTTTACATAGGATCAGTTTTGTTAGTGACAGCTTCTTTTAAGTTTGAATTAAGGTTCATAGTTTAATATTTTATTTATTTAATTATTATTATTATGTTATTTATATTATTATTATTATTATTATTATTATTATTGGTAGTGTTTTGGAGTTTCACTTATTCAAGATGATTTTTTTTTTTTTGTACTTTTCCTTTATCAGCTTTTATATTCCAACCAAGTGAGACGGTAAGATAATCTACTCAAAATCCATTTGTTTTTGTCAAAAAAATAAACTTTTATGTTATCAAAGACAAACACTGCTTTAAATATAACTGTAGCTTAACAATGGATACCAAATTACTAACTTGTTCATATTTTCTTCCAAGGCTGTCATGATTCCTGAAGCTACATCTTCAGGTATTTGAAATTGTCACCACTTAATCTGTATTTTGAATTATCAAGTTCTAAAGAGGTGGTCTATCCTAGTTCCAACTGTGCTAAATTTCATTGGCAAAACATCTATTGGGAATATCTGATTAATTGAAACAAACTGAATTAAAAGCAGCATGCTCTGTTTAGTATATAGAATGAATGTGACTCTTCTTCTTTTTTATTGTCTGCAGTTCGCAAGCCAAGATATGTCAGGAGGGAGAGGCCTTCAGCAACATCAGCATCCAACAGTGCTACTGTGGCAACAGGGGCAGTAACCAAGGTATACAATGTGTGAGCAGCCTCCAAGGGCCATCTGTAAGCCCCATTTCAAAATATGAACCTGTCCTATAGCACAGTTTCCTTATGGGATTGTTAACTTTTTTTGGTGAAACTTTCCTTAAAGTTATGTAGGCTACACAAGGCATCCATGTTCTTGATGTAGGCTTTTATTTTGGAAAACTTTTTTTAGATCATCTTTTACAGATATTTATTTTTATTTATATATTTTTCACACAATTCTTTCTTTCTTTCTTTCTTTCTTTCTTTCTTTCTTTCTTTCTTTCTTTCCTTTTAAAAGTCCAGGTGTTGCACTACTAGAGTATTTTTTATTGTTCAGCTATAATTCAGTCAATCAAGTTGTTTTCTCAATGAATTTTGTACTGTTTATATTTATTACCTGTATGTTTGTGTGATATTGTACTTTTGAATCTTGTGACATTGTAACTAGGCTCCAAAACAAGACTTCCGCAATTAGTCATACTCGCACACAATCAACTCCTCAAACCTCATAAATAAATAGGCATTAGCATATATTTACCATTTGGTTAAAACCATTTTAGTGTTTGGCTCCTGTACACTCAAATATTATATTTTCTATTAATCCTTTACAGTCTCAACTGCACTTATTGATGGTATATACTGTACATTTGCTGGAAATACCCTCTGTGATCATTGAAAATACTTTAGGCTTGGGTTTCTGTGTTAACAGCATATTCATGTTATACTAACATGTGTGCATGAAATGTCAAATTGCTAACAATAGCACATTCCTCGCTATGTTAAACATAAAATGTTCTGGCTTGCACCAAAGAAGTTTGAGTTATAACGGTACATTCAAATTTGCAAATACACAATATATAATTAAAATTGTTGTTAAAAACTGTTGCCAAACAAGGAGTTAACTAAAACATTGATTTCTCATTTATTCCTTTTTCCCACTGTAAAAGATAAAGTGCCATTAAGTGAATGTGCTAATGGATGAAGTTACCATTTTTGATTTTGTACATTTTATACAAAATTAGAATGTAAAAGTATGAAAGAACTTGGTTGAAAAACAATCTAAATGCTTCATAATTTCGTAGTGTCATAAGAGAGAGTGATACATTGGTATTTGTATGAAAGGGCTGGAGCAGTCAGTTACTTTTTTAACTTTACTTTAAAAAGTGTTTATTGGAAATAGTGGCCTTTTAGTAAGCCATATCATCCCCTATGCCTATATATGTATGATTTTCTGTGTTGTTTTTAGTTTTTTAATTTGTAATAATGGTTCTGTTTATTTAAAGAATTATGTTTGATTTTTTTTCTACATCTTTTCTATTTCTAAGGGGTATTTGAACATTGTTGTTTTGTAAAATCTTCAGTATGCTGGATTAAGGAAAAGTGAGGAATGTTTACTTGATGTAAAGTTAAATGTCGTGCTTTCATGGGGATTACATCAGTGATTCTGATTTTAGAAAATAACCACTTAAATTCAACTTATTTCTCATGTCATTTTATTGGCTGTTGTGCAGCAACTGGAAAGCATGTCAGTATATTTTGGTGCGATTGATGCTGTTGATTAACTTTTTTTGTATGTCCTAATAGAGTATTGATCACAAACTGAATAATATTTGATGAAGATTTCAGTGTTTACAGAAATAAAAGATATTTTGATTTATGAGAGAAAAAATGTCATTTATTTACTTTATGTCATCAGAGCGGAATATAATTTAATAGTTCTTGCAAAGAGCCACTGTGCACAAAACAAACAATCCAAGTGGCGGATGGTGTTAATCATCAAAGAGTCATTTGCTGTGTAAGTTCTGGGAATATGTAGAGGAAGGTTGGGAGTGGTGGTTATAAATCTCTTTTTTAAAGTATTTGAATGTCTGGCCAATGCTATCATTGTGTTATCATCTGTAGAGTAGTTATTAAAATGGTAGAATATTAGGTTGGATAATCAAACCTAACTACTATTGTGATCGAAAAAACACTCATCTGAAAGTGACCGGTCAACTGTTTACATGTGCCTTCTTGGGTAAACAGATGGGGAGACTTTGATCCCATTTATCTATAATATTTAAAAGCACTTCCTTATAAGAACACTAGATCAAAACGGAGCAAGTACCACGTCACTGTCTTTCCGCAATCCACTATGTGATGTTCGTCATCACTATTTAATACAATACTATGGGATTGTTTAAAGCATAACAATAGCTGGCACACACCACCATGTAAAATATACACAACATGAACTGTACACACACCCTCAGCGAGACTTGTGTGAAAAAATGGGACTTTTGTTGAACATGTAAACATATCCCAGTTATTTTTCCTCATACCTGGCTGATTATCTCCAAGCGATATAGAAGGGGTAACACATTTGATCGTTCAACAGTCATGTGACTTTGAAAACGTTTCAGATTTACAGCCAATTTCTGGTTTTATTATGCACGTGTGATGTCTTATCAGTTACCATAAGCATTGTTTTTGTTGAACCAGATGAATAATGACGGTAAACTTGCAGAATGCTGTAGTTTTTCTACAAAAGGTATTTCGATAATATATGTTAAAAATGACATTAATACAATTTGTAAGTGATCAAATACAAATATGCAGTTGCAGAACCTGTCTAATTTGTCTCTCCAGATAAAACTATTAATATTGTAATAATTTACAACACTGTGAATTAAATAATGTGCTTTATCATTTGTGTTACTGTTAAACCTTAGTCACTTACTATGCTTTGTCATTCTTATGTTAACTAAGGTATTCGATGACAGTGTGAAACCTAATCCTATCGGAAAAACCTGTTCCTACTTCCCTCTCTTTGTCATCCCTCCTGCTTTTCCATAATTTGCACACGTAGACGTGTATGGGTTGGTGTGGGTGTGTGTGTGTTGGGGTTCAGACAGAGAGAGAGAGAAAACAAGGTAATGATTTATGGTTTAACTCACTTGAGTCACAGCTCAGAAGTATAATTCAAACTTCTGAAGAGAAGGTGAGACCAGTTGTACTTTACCGGAAGACCAAGACGGACAGGTCTGGAGGAAGACGGGCATTGAAAGATTTGTTTTGGTAACTTTTCAGTCAATTTTGAATCTAGAAGAAGAAGAAAAAGAAGAAAGCATCAGCAAGAGAATAATACTGTCTTCTCTTTTAAGGTGATTGTTTTGTTTTTTGAACAAGCCTTAGGTCATTTTAGGTTAAGGGCATTTTAATTACAAATTAGAGATGTTTATACTTTGTCTAGTCATAGTACATTAAATGTAAAACAAGTGATGAACAGATGATGCTGATAATAGTGTAAAATTACATGCATGGTGATTGTACTTGTCTGAAACATGATTCAAAATGCATTTTTTTCATGATTGGTTTTAGACCTTTGCATGGTTTGTCTAGCATCGTCTTTATCATATGATGATGATGATTTATTTGTCACAAAGAGGAAATTTATATATTCAGCACTACAGTAATGATGCCCTTATAGATACCACATTTACATATTGTTACTTGCTACTTAATTTTCAAAATTAATTTTAGATGATGCATTTATAAATGGGATTATTGTGCATTTAAAACATTTGTTTTACTATTACAGGAATATTACTCTTTTTATGAATGTATGACTCACACATTTAAGTTTATAAGTTTGTTTATGCTAAAATGTGTAATGCAAATGGATGGAATATTTATATGCAATTCAAATACATACATTTTAAATTAAGGCCTAAATAGTTTTAAATGTATTAAAATGTATTTTAACCAATTTATTTGAACCAGAGAATCACATTAAGATATTACTATCACCGGCCAACAGAAACTCTGCCCCAGAAACAAAGCATAAAGCTTAATTCAGGACTGCATCTGTATCTTTTAAGCAATGAATTACGATTAATAATTATATAACTATTCCTGTTGCATTTCAGATTTTCTTCTGAGCACACAACAGGAGGAACCAGAAGTATCCACAGCAACACGTATGGGTTCAATACGGCACCAACACGAGACAGTGGCCTCTGCTGATGACGAGGACAATGCCTGGGATGTTGATCCGGAATGTTCAATCTGCTTTTCCGCATACAACAACACCTTCAAGACACCGAAGCTTCTTGAATGCACCCATACCTTCTGTCTGGAATGTCTGGCTCGCTTTGTAGCTATTTCACCGGAGCAGGCAGGCACCCAGATCACCTGCCCCCTTTGTCGGCAGCCAACGTCCGTGCCTGAGCACGGTACTCCGGATCTGGCCACCAGCCAGGAAGTTTTGGGTCAACTTCCAAGCGACCAGCAAAGAGTGGAGAACGTTTTCCTAGATGGAAAGAGGCTGTGCTACTCAAACCCAATGATACCTAACTGTATCTGCATTGACATTGGTGAGCATAAAGCAGAGGAGCCATCGAGGAGCGAGGAGAGAAGAGAGGGTTGTGGACAGAGGTTGCTGCGATTCTTAGGTTTTCATGGAAACTGGAAGAGGCTTGTGGTCTTCATCATAGTGCTCCTCGTAATCTTCTTTGTTATACTCTGGCCCCTCCAGTGCGTTATCATCTCAGGCTCAATGTCAGAGTGCTTCTTTGAACAACCTGTGAATCCAACTACTCTCGCATCTCCCAGACCTACAGAGGGTTCCTAAGACAAGCGCAGGCGCACACGAGAATTTTGAACAGAAGACATTCAGGTGGTGTTGGCTTCCGTCTAAAACGTGACCAAAACACAGAGGCCAAAACACAAACACAACATTTACAGCTTCATGTCAATAAAACTGTATTGGTTAAAGTTCTACTATCTTAACTGAATATTTGTTGCTTGAAATGTCATTGTCACATCACAGCTCCCTAAATACCACTGTAAATATTTAATTATTTTCTGTCTTTAAGACAGATGAACAAAATAAACACTGTTATGATTTACACGTATAGGATCATGATTGCAGGATTGATTTGCTGTAGTATGGAACCCTTTAGAAGCTCTTGCACATTCTGTAAAATAATAAGTCTGCAATTTTTTAACTTTTTCAACTTTTTATATTTTTATATGCTCTCATTTGCAAAATTATTGATATTTTTGAAAATTATTCTAAGCATGTAAATTAACAAATTACTTTTTAAATGGCTGTAATATTTTACACACTAGATTTTTCAGTAATCATTTGTAAAATTTAAAATAAATTAATATTTATTACAAATTAAATATCGCCTATTTTCCTTTTGTCTTTGATGTACTTCTATTTTTTTTTAACTTGAAATATATTCACAGTAGTAAAGTAGGACACTGCCAGTCTTTTATTACCATAGATAAGTTGAGATTGATAGAAACTTGTTTTCACAGCATTACTTCCTCTAAACCATAAAAGCAAAGGATCTTCCTTCCAGCACATTGTTCAATGCTTTAACCCTTTGTTGAATAGAAGCATTTGATCAGTGACCGATTCGTGCCATCTCCCTGCTATTTATACATGTGAAATGGAATGCCCCACTGAGAATGCAGGACACACACACTTTCATGTGATCAGACACACAGCTATTTTTAACAGACCTGGACACAGGGCCCCTCTCTCTCCCACATCCAAGGGCACTGGAGTTTTGAAGGTATGCCATGCCAGTGTCGGATCAACACTAAAGTGTTTCGAAAGCACAACTTACGACTAAAGGTAGGAAAACAGATGTTTATTGGAAACTGACTAGATGCAGAGTTTGCAGTTCTGAAACTTTTCTAAGAGGAGATTTTGTGTTTGGAGATATTTTCCATTGATGTGTGTGTACTAGTGCTACTGTACTAAAATGAACCACTTGAGCATGCACACGATGTAAAATAACCTCAAGCACAGGGCTTTAGCTATTAATATGCTAATAAAGAACTAAACACACAGTTCAAGATGATGGCTGTATCTAACAATAATAATGATCATTTTTCTAGGCTTTTGCACAACAGTTATGATGCTCCAGGGAAATTATATCTTCTTTAAAAATGTAGAAAAAAATGGAAAATAAGCACAGCTGAATGCATTTGCTGTATGCTAAATGCATCTCCACGCGTTTGTAAAAAAGAAATGGCCAGCAAGCTAGATTAGTAAGATTTCTTATTAAAGGTTGTAAATTGTGATCTTCATTCTCGACATAAAGAGACACATCTAGATGATTTCTGAGCAATTGGAGCATGCAAAATGTTTGTAGAAGAGAATCAACCCAAACAGAACATCATGCTGGGGTGTTTTATGGGACTCTTATTTCCTGTCACTGACATATTTTAACCCACAAATCACCTTGCAGTGAGTTGTTGTGAATGCTTTGGTTACAGTATGCTCTGGAGTCAGCTTACAGTCAGGCCAAGATCATCCTCACTGGGATATTAGAGACAGTTTGAGCGTATATATATATATAAATATATATATATATATATATATATATTATATTTAATTATATAATATATATATATATATATATATATATATATATAGTATTTAATTGTGTATATATATTTAATTTTATTTGAAGAGTTCAGATGCAAAAGCCTCTAAGTGCCATTTGAAATTTTCTTCTAAAATGATCATTTTTATCGAGCTTGTATATTTAAGTTCAGTGATTTCACTTAAATGGCAATGAAGATTACCTATTAATTGTCATTTAAGTGAAATTACTGAACTTAAATATACAAGCTTGATAAAAATGGTCATTTTAGAAGAAAATTTCAAATGGCATTTAGAGGCTTTTGCATCTGAACTCTTCATTTATATATATATATTTAATTGTATGACTGAATTGAAAGATGCAGTCTATACTGATCAGCTGAATAAAATATACTACCATACAGATCAAAAGTTTTGGGGTCAGTTTTTTTTTAAAAGAAATTCATATTTTCAACAGCAAGAATGCATTAAATTGATCAAAAGTGACTGCAAAGATGTGCTACGAAAGAGTTCTATCGCACAGGTATCCTGTTCTTATGAGCTTTTAATTAAAAGAATGATAAAACAGTTTCATGAGGGAGCACAATGGTTTCCTAATGGTTAATGGAGTAATGGCTATACATTACATTTTAAAATATATATTAAAATAGAATCATTTTTTTTATTTATTTATTTATTTTTTTTTATTTTTTTTTGATAAAAGAAATGCAGCCTGTGCATAATTGTATTTTTTGTTTGTTTCAGATGTCATAAGCCTTTGGACCTCAACTGCAATGGATGACTTAGACCACAGTGTGCTGCTAGCAGAGCAGGATTGGGACTGTTTCTGTATAGAGAGTGAGGAATGCTCTGTTCAGCAGGCCAAACTTGCAGCCTTAGATGAGTCTGGCTTCAGTGACATGGACGATGATAAAACCCCCATTTACGTGTCATCTCTTCCCACTAAGACCAGCTCTCACCAACACTGTGAAAAAGATAGTGTAGACGGACAAAAACAGCATCAAATAGGAGAATGTAAAACAGAACATACATCTGAGAATTCAGAGTTTACTGAATATCCTAGTCCTAAAACAGAGCCACAGAATGCCAGGTCTGCTGAGCAGATGTCCGAAGCTAGAGAAAATGAACCGGGGGCTACATGTGAATGTCAAAACAAAGCTGAAGACAGCAACCTGACTGAGAAGTTAAATTTAGAGACATTCAGAGGAAATTATGAGGATCATGAGAATGGTGAGAATAAATCAAGCCAAGCCACCACAGAGCCAGTCTCTGAAATGTCTTCAGCAGATATAAAGCTTGAAAAGAGTAAGGATGGCATAGAAATGCTAACTGAGGAGACGGACACTTCACCAGTGGCCAAAAAAGAGAAGGAGCGTTGGTTTGTCACTGTAAATGACAGCCCAGTCCGTCTGAGAGTAAAGGGTCCCACTTCAGTCCAAAAAAAAAGAAGAAAAAAAAAAACTTCTAAAACCCTGACCATGAATAGCGGAGTGATGGAGAAGTGTTCTTCCTTACATAGCAATACAGAGCCGGATAAAGAAATTATTGACATGCAGGACAAATTTGAACAAGAAAATATTTCTGACTCACCAAATGTACTTCATATCCAAGATGCAATATGTATTTCGCCCATTAGGTCAAGTGAAAGTGAATGGGAAAAACCAACCTGTGCCATCAGTTTAAAAAAGGAAAGCATGACAGTAATTCCAGAAGCAAAATTAGAAAGAAATCCTGCCGACTCTCTAAATTCATTTTTAACTGACAAACAGATGCCACAGAAAATATTTAAAGATCTCAGTGGCCCTTCGCCACAATACTGGGATCATGAAAGCACAGCATGTGATAAATTTGACAAACCCACATCAGATTTGAACTGTGATTGTAGACATACAACTAATAATTTAAGCCACTTCAATAATGACACTAAAGTGGAAAGTCCCAGATTTATAATGGGTGCCTCTGAACCAGATATTTCAAGAGAAAGAAAAGAACAGCAAGAGCCCTTGGGACAATCATTTAATAGAGAAGAATCGTCCCAAGAGATACAGTCCTCCAGTAACAATGCCAAGACTCCAGGTCCAACTCGACCAATATTTGCCATTTCCTCCTTTTGGGATGAAATGGAAAAACTAACCATAAATGATATTTTGCAACTTCGAATAGCCAATAACAAGTCTCCACAAACAGAAAGCATTGTTCCAGAGGAAATGACCCAAATGGACACTGTCGACGCTCATCTTGATAGGGGTGAGGTGGAATCTAAAGATGATAGTTTAGAAGATGGCCTTGTAGACGATGCAGCAGATTCTGACTATTTCACACATTTGGATGACTCTAAACCAGACAGATCGAGCTGTGAATTTTCAACTTACTCTGATTTCGATGAAGAGTTTCTACAACTTCTTCATGCAAGTGCAAACCCTAGTCCAGAACCCCTTGAAGGCAAAGAGCAAGCCCAAAGGTTTCTTGAACCTACATGCCCCATGGATTTAGAAGAAACTTGGCGAAGTGAATCAAACGAGATCGTAACGCTGTGCACTAAAAGTGATTCCCCACTGTATTCAGAGACAGAAGCAGAGATGCAGGACATATTTCTAACAACCAAAGAAGACAACAACATGAGTACCTTTCTGCTGGACCACTATAGCATGAGAAGACCAACACCTTCTCCAGTTTTATCGATTTCTGATTTTCTTGACGATCAGTGTCTGCCGTATCTCTTCGAAATGTTGAAGTGTGACACAGAATCAGAACAACACAAGGCTTGGATTCCAGAAAGAAACACTTTGCTTTGTTTTTCACAGAGCGTCTCTGTGGCTGAGACTTATGATGACTTCTCAGACTTTGAGGTTGAGAATCTTCTGTTTCCTTCAGTGCAAGGTTCAACAAAAAGTGATAAAACGTTGGTTCCTATCTATTCCTCTTCTCATTCAGTGGTAGAAGACCTAAAATTTCCAGAGGTAGAAGAAGAGATACAGTTGGATAGTAAAGATGAGATTCCCGCAATCCGGTTTATGAGGTGTGTAAGCCCCTCTGAAACAACAAACATGTGCTTTATGACTAACCAGAGAAGTACCTGGAGAAACCTTTCTCTGAGACACACTAAACTTTTAATGGGAAGGACATGGTGTAGGATAGCCACTTCTTGGGTGTTTCCCAAAACAGCTGACACAGTCTATCGTTATGGAACGAGAACAACATCAAGTTCCTCTATGGCTCAGCCAAAGCTTCCAGTGGTTCTCCTAGAAAACCAGGCCCTTGGAAAATTCACAGAACATCAGATACATGTCGCAACAGTCGCAGACACAGGTACATTTTTAGAGATCAAATTGATGCAGTACATATGAAAATGTCAAGTCTAACTTTGCAAAATTCTGCTTACAGAGAGAGATCGCTTTCCTTTTTCATTAAAGCAAGCAGACATGTGCCTTGTTTGCATTGCTTTTGCATCTTGGGTACTGAAGTCAAGCGACCCACAATCTAGAGACATGTGGAAAGCAGGTAAGACTGTCATGTGGATTGTGTATTTCTGAAATGAGACACAATGATCAGTGTGTTACATATTAAATTAGGCAATTTATTTCAGATAATATGAGCACACAAAATTAACATGATCCTTTTTCCCTCTATTATTTCTCAGCTCTTCTGGCAAATGTGAGCGCGATATCTGCCATCCAGTACTTGCGGCGATACATAAAAGAAGGATGAACCATAAAAATCTAGTATTATTAGAGCTTTCTGAGGATTTCTCATATGGGGCCAGTGTACAGGAAATAGTTAATTTTGCACAAATTCACACCAAACACTTTAGTAAATACACATATTAGGTTGTATTCCTAACAGTCTAATATATTCATGTTACAAAATAGGTGTTCAATCAATAAATAACTTATCAAAGGACAATTTTGTTAAAGAAAGCATACAAAGCAAAGGAGGAAACATTAGTTTTTCCCATACAAACAGTTGTTCAGTTAGAAGACATGTATTGCTTTAGATATGTTGATATGGACCAGAAGTGACAACTGGTAAGTTTTGCGTCAGTTATATTCAGGACTCAAGCTGTGCTATACGTATTTATGTAACTCACAATTAAACTATTTTGCAGTGTACATATATATATATATGTATATATATATATATTTAAAAAAAAAAACATTTTCAATGATAATCACTCTAGATGTATCTATTAAATGCAAAAACATCATGCGGCCAAGGATTTAAAAAAAAAGTTCATATAGTTTTTCGCTGAAGAAAAAGATCTGAACACATTTAATAAAGAGTATAAATTCGCACATAAAATATAGTTGGGAGTCATGGAGGTATCAGAAAGTGCCAGAAGAACTACTGTCAAATATGTGTCAAATATTTCTATCACACAATAGCAGAGACAGATGTCAATGTGATAAGAGCAAGTGTATATGAAACAGCCTCTAAAATATGCTTACAAAAAATATAAATGAATTTAGCACTGAAAGAAAATGTATTGATAAAAAAAAAAGATCTGAGTTAACTGCATGTGTTCATATGACATGATAAGGGATGTACGGAAGTGTATGAAAAGTAAAAAGTATCCAAACCGTAATAATCATGCGTTTGTCATCGAAATTACAGTTTCGAAGTTTTAACTATAAGGTAATTGCAACTAGACAACACTGTGCATGTAAAGTCAAATCAAGACATGGATACTAAAAATGAGAATATATTTCTCATTAATAACATCCATATACTTTGTAAAATGCTAGTACAAATGTTTAGTGTTAATTCGAAGAAAATAATGACTTTTTGGCAGTTTTAGAAAAAGTAACCCATCACAGTTTCACAATAACAGCATTAACAGATAACACTCATGTCCGTTTGAACACAAACAAAACAATAGCACTCCATTTCATGTTTTCTATTGTTACTTTAACAATGAATAGTAGTGCACAACAATACACTTGTATTGCATTAAACGGTCACTATATTACCTTTCTTTCCTTATTGTGTTTATAATGTATTTAATATTATTCTGACAATGTTGTGCTCCTTCCCAACAAGCCGGACCATGAAAATGTAACTTACTAAACAGTTGCCCATTTGTTTAATTGGCCAACTGTAAAGCAGATTGTGAGGATACCATTAAATATTCCATATGCATTTTATTGCTAGCTAACTATAGACCCTCTATAAATTAACTTCCTGTCCCATGTAGGGATAACCCAGGAACTGACCTGCCCAATCAGAATGTGTCATTAAGCATGGTGTCTGTCAGCTTGATTGGTCTTCTGCAGCATCGTATGACCACGGCAGTGAAGCAAGAGTTTGTGAAGCAAGCTCTGTTTCCAGACAGGGCGAGATCAACACTACAGTCAACATGCTAATACTCAAGCTGCATTTGGTTTACATAATTAAATCAAATGGTAAAAAGCTAAATTACTGAAAGAATAAGGTATTGTAGAGTTTACTACAGCTGGGGTTTATATTGATGAGTACTCTGAGGTATAGATGAAGAGGCTGTCAGGAAAGGAAGGATAGAGTACAGCATGCACTTTTTGCACACAGGTCATCTGAAGTTTTTGTATCCAAATCTATCATTGCAACTTTTAAATTCCACCAGTTAATATATTATTTTAAACATATAATATTTACAATCTTAAAATGAATGTTTCAACAAACTTTGAAACTAAATTGTGATAAACTCTGGATATTGGACAGCACTTCTCAAATACTTAGTAAATCTACAGTACTGTGCTTTTTAGCACAATAACGACATTACATGGGAATTGCATTTCTGACAGAAACAGTTTCTACATAGTGTTCATGCAAGGAAAGCAAATTCACTGTGCTCCAAAAGGCTAGTTATTTCATACAGCACAAAGGAGTCGGTCAAATGTTTATAAGTGCCAAAACAGGGATAAAACCATGTTGGGTTTTCTGAAACAGAAGGCCTGATACCCTGAACACAGAATCACTTTATAATCCACAGTGGATTTGTTCATTTCAGGACTGCTTGTCTCCCTCTTTCTTCAGACGGCTGTCAAAGAGACCACAGTATAATTTATAGTCACTTAAAAACCAAAGTAAAAAGGTCATAAAAATCTTCTGTGTATTGTAGGCTGACATTAATGTCACAAACACAACTTATTTTTATTTTATGAGCACTAAAATAGAGAACAGTAGTGATGAAAACATTCCTTGTCTATATTACGAATTACTCATCAGCGCATGCGTTTTTAAAGAATGCCTTCAACACAACTTCCCCAATACTTATTTACACATGCATTCTTGAACAGCGCATTAACCCACTCAAAAATGAAAATTCTTTCATTAATTACTCAGTAAAGACATCATTAAAGCAATTAATGTGTCTCAAGTGGTTTAACCTCAATTTTATGAAGCGAGACAAGTGTTCGTGTAAAAAAACTATTTACCGTCATCAACTATTTAATCTCCGAATGTGCTTCACGTAACATTTGCTTTTGAGTCAACACAACCCAACATGCAACATCTGGTGCTCTCATCAATTCGTTAGCGAATTATGTTTTTTTGCACAACCAAAGCACACGTGTCGCTTTATAAAATTGAGGTTAAACCACTGGACATTACTTTTATGATGTCTTTGAGCAATTAGTGAGAGAATTTTCATTTTTGTGTGAGCTAACAGTTTAAGGTTTCTGTGGTATTGGTTCACCTGTAGTAGTCTTCTTGGCTGGGGAGAGGAGCACTATGTAAATGTGCATGTCCATGTAGCCACTGCTGCTCCAGTGCCAGCCTCTGCAACTCTGCTGACTGTGCCTGCATCGCCTGCAACTGATGTGCCGCAGACATCGGAGCCAAGGGTCCTGGTAACTCTCTGAATGGCGCTCCTTTAAAAGAAAGACACAAAACATGGTATTATGAAGCAACAATAAAACAACAATATGTTGACAGCCATTTTTTCTTTGTTCGTTTAACCATTTTGGCTCTTTGAGTAATAAAAACTCAGAAAAAGAAATCCACAGATGCATTTTTTTTTTTGTGTGCCTTGACTGACTTTTATAGTATGCATTGTCACAATGTTGAAAACGTCATTGATTTTAATAGCAAGCCATAGCAACCAAATGTACTGTAAGCTCTATGCAACACAACAATACTGAAAACAGTATTTGAGTTGTTCCTTCTAGTCAAGACTAGACAGTTTATCATAAGCAAAAGACAGGCCCAGATGGAATAGTCTATATATTATACTATACGTATAAATTGTATATTATACAGTACCATTCAAGAGTTTGGGGTCAATCGATTAAAAATAAATTAACTAGATTAATCACACCTTTTCTGTGATTAATCATGAATTGTTTTTATATGTTTTTAAATATATTTTATAATGTAATAATTTCAGTTATATCCAAATTAAAGGAAAACTGCGGAGCAAAATGAACCTTTGGTCTAATCACACATTGGTATCTAGTCAACCGTTCTCTGAGATTTGTTTTCATGATAATCGAATGTAAAGAGTTATATCTCTAAAAACTGTTTGCATATAATGCTAGTATATAGGGCATAGAGTAATGAAAAATAAAAATTGCCAGTTTATACCACTAACAAGGCTCAAAATAGCCCCACACTAACACAGTAACATAATGAGGGTCCCTACATGCAAACCGAAGCATTGAGAACTTTGTAAGTGTACAGACTGTTTAATAAGAAGATACTTTATAAAGACAGTCCACTTCGTGTATACAGGCAGGAGCCATCTTTGGAAAACAGTCAAACCACAAATAAATGCAGCCTATATAAAAACTAATATATATATATATATATAGTAATAATTTAGTTAAATACTAATTCCACAGTATGGATTTAAAAAGTTAAATGTGTTTAAAAATAGCTGAGAGTACTACATTTACTTGGCTGCTGAAAGTTTAAGAAGCATGCAAGCAATAAAGATGTACAAATCAAAAGGGTTTGGTGTTCCGATTCGGCTCAGCATACGTGTTAAAAATGTTAATGTTTGCTTTCTTTAATATGAAACGGGAGTCTATTTGGTGACTCACCAAACAGAGGGTGGCGGAGCATTTCGTGCTCATGGGGTAACTCACTGAGTAGAGGGTTGGAGATGGCACCAGGTGGGTAAGGGAATCGTGGCAGAGGGGGTCCAGCAGCCAATGGGTCCAGAGGATGAGGCCCTTGTCCTGGAAAAACAAAGATGTCAACATTTCCATATACTTATGGAAATCAGTGTTTCTCAACTCCAGTCCGGTGGACCCACCAACCAGAATATTTTAGATGTCTCACTAATTTAAACATCTAGTCTGTTGAATAGGGAGACATCTAAAACATTCTGGGAGGAGGGACCCGAGTTGAGAAATACTGATCTAGATAACTGTGTTTGCCTACATCATTGAAATTTTCACCTTGGTTGAGAGGGTCCTGTTGGTGCAGATGAAGATGGGAGTGTATGTGCGAGTGTTGGTGGTGGTGTGGAGTAACATTAAGCATCTGTAGCCGTGCAACAGGGTCACCAGCTGCAACGGAGGCCATCCTTTCAGCATGGAGCCGTTCAGCAGTCAAGCGCTCGGCGTAGCTGATTTCCGGCCGAGGAGGAGCCGCTAGGTTGCGCTCCATGGCTGGGTGGAACTGGGCAAAGGGATGAGGCCCGGCCACATGAGGAAGCGGCAGGGCACCGTGGCGCGCAAAATGCTCCATAGGATTTGCCGATGGATGAAGTGGGTTCTCTAGCTCCGGCGGCTTCACCTCAAATCCAGGCTTCATTCTTTCTCGGATCTCTCTCTCTCGAAGCTCACGGAGCTCTCGCTCCCGAAGGGCTGGGTCTGCTGCGTAGAGCCCCGGCATGTGATAGGCTAACAGGTGCTCACCTGGCCCAAGATGCATGAAGAAAGGATGGTTGCGGTTGGTGGGCGACATGACATGGGGGCGTGCGTACTCGCTGAGCGTGCGGAGGGCTGGAGTGTCAGGGCCAAGATATGGAGGAACAGCAGCCACGGTGGTGGGTGGAGGGGGTTCGAATGACGGACGGCCGGGTTGCACGTGGGCAGCAAGCAAGTGCTCACTTATGCGGCCATCATGGGATGAGCTTGAAGCCCGCTATGTAAAAAAAAAAAAAAAGTTTATTATAATGAACTTCTTTAAAGCAAGATTTTTTTCAAAAGCAAAAAGAAGTTTTTTATAAGAAAATAAATTTGAAATTAATTTATTATTAATTTATTTATTACATTTTATTATTAATTAATTTATTAAATTAATTAGAAATCTATCTTTATATTATTTAAATTATATAAGACAATTAAGCCTATTTTTAGGAGAAAAAAATATTTTCAATTCATATTCCATTCACAAGTTTATTTATGAATTGATAATCTAATAAAAAGCAGAAACAGAACAAGAAATGCATAATTTAAAAGGAAATTGGCATGACAAATTCACAAAGTAAAAGAAATTTAATTTGCTAAAAACTAGGTTTTATTTTAAGCAAACTATATTTTTTTTCTCTCAAAATTCAAAAGTAAATGCTACATATACTTACAGAGGTTTTATCAGACTCTCTCTCCCTTTCTCGCTCCCGCTCTCTTTCCCTCTCCCTTTCCCTTTCCCGCTCCCGCTCTCTTTCTCTCTCACGTCCCTGTCGAGCGCTCAGCTCTGCTTCTCTTCGGGATCTTTCGGCAGCTTCCTCTCTTTTTTTAGCCAGTTTTGAGGAGGCCAAGGGGGTGAAGTACATGTCTGTGCGAGAGCAGGAGTTGTAGCCTCGGTTGAGGTGTTTGATAAATCTGCAATTGACAAACAAAATAGAATAAAATTTTAACCTTGTTAACCTTTTTACCATTTTATTGAACTTTTTTATTTTGAATTTCAAATAAAATTACTACTACTACTATATTAGAACAACATTTTATTTTGTATTTTTCATTTTATAATATTTCAAAAAAAAAAATTCTAATCTTGAAAATGTGATCTCCATACCTTGCTGACGGACTTGCATGGCTGGGTATGTCAACAACTGTCGGTACAGGAGAGGGACTTCTGCGAGGGGGAGGCGGGCTATCACACTCCTCCTCCTCCTCTTCATCAATTGGCTCCTCTTTGATATGAGCTTGTCCAACAGGAGTGCTTGCTGAGGAAGACGTGGAGGGCTGATGGGCAGAAGTGTAAAGAGGGAATGAAGCAGTGGACTCAGGAGCAGGACGATTTTGAGGGAGCGATGGAATAGAACTAGCACCACTGGTGTGACCTTTGACCTGCTGGCTCTGCGACTGAGTCAGAACGGAAGGCTGAGCGGGGTGATTTTGTGGAATTATATGAAGTGGAGGAGGCTGGGAACAAGGCAAGTGCTGTGAGGGCAAGGAAGCAAGGGGTTTTAGGGCAGGAGGTGGAGGCAAATTTGGGTGGATCTGCAGGAAATGGGGTGGAGGTGCAGAAAGGTGAGGAGGCTGCTTGTGAGAAGGTGGAATTGGAGTGGTCGGAGGGGGTTTGATTTGGCTTGCTGCTGTAGGAGGAAGAGGACTTTCTTTTTGAAGGTGCAGCAGTCTGGAAGCAAACCCTGGTGGCTGATTCGTCCCAGATGATGGATTCTGCAGCTGACCTGGATTGTGCTGATAATGGGGCGGCACAGGGAATGACTGCCCCTGCCCTGGACACTGCACCTGCTGAGACGAGGAGTTTGCATAAGAGTTTGGTGCTTCCGGTCCCCTGGGATTACTTCTGAAAGTGGTTGGAGGTGGAACCTCCTGAGAAACCTCTATGGATGTTGCCTTCGAGGTGGCGGTAGAAGCTCCAGGTGAAGGTGGGGATGAGGACGCAAGCAAAGGGGGCTGAGGAGATGACGGCGTTTCAGACGGGACAAGTGTTGTTGGGGTCGCAGCAGGCTGCTGGGGCTGGGTTTGTGGGTTTGCACCAGGTGCAGTGGGTGGCGCTGGGGAGTCGGAGTCACTTTCGTTGGCTTGCAGGGGACTGGCCAGGCTGGGGGAGGAACTGCGGTTGTCCTGATCAATGTCTTTAGTGTCGCTGCTGCCATCGTCATTGGCACTGCGGCTATCGGAGCTCTCACCTTCACCCTCTCCTTCTGATGGAGAATCGGGACCATCCTGGGTTAGAAAAAAAAAACACTGCTTATAATCACTGCAATTATTTATATATAGATATATAAATTATTTAAATACATATACATATATATAAATTAGGGGTGTTAATGGTTCTCGACAATAAAATCAAACTGATCTCCACCCACAGCTCGGCACGCACTTGCACCAAGGTTAATCTCAAATCTGACGACGCAGACAGACAGAGTTCCACTAATGTATACTTAAACATTTAAGCGAAAGAGAACTGCGCACACATGCTGAGTGAGAAATTTTGTGTGTGTACACATCCGAACCGAACCGTGAGGACTGAAGAGTAAGTTGAACCGTTTCACCCCTAATATATACAGTATATATTATTAGTGTCTTTTCTGAAAAGGCCAATTCACACTGCACCGACAGACACCGGCCAGCGCAGACAAGCGCCGATTCAGCATGTTCAATAGGTGAAAACAGCTCCAACAGACGCCAACAGACACTGACAGGGGTAACACACTGATCCGACAAAACCTGACAAAGTGTCTGTTGCCATCTGTCGGCCTTGGGTGAGCATTAGATGATGGCGATCTAAATGTAAAAAATGTTGGAAATTAACAAGCACAGTTAAAATCATTTATATATTTAAAAACAAAGTTTAAAGTTGCTGATAACCAATATAGTAATGATAACAATATAGTACTAATAACTAAAAATCAAATCAGTTTTATCAGTTGATTTTTAGTTTTAAAAACTTACGACTCAATACTCTGATTTTTTTTTAAAGAAAACAACCCTGAAGAAGTAGAATGAGAAACTGTTTCTCTTACCTGATTCTTAGGCCGTTTCATGTTTTTTCTTTCCGGTTCATCAACATCTGGAGCAGCTGACTCTCTTGGTCTTTTAACACCCTTAACTATAGACGCCTCTACTTTCATCTTCTAAAGTTTAATAATAAAGACATTTGAAAATGAACAGGTTAAACAACACAAAAGGATAAATACACACTTTTCAAACTCTAAACCAAGCAGGCTCCTTTTTTACCACTACCTTGTTGGTCTTCCCAGCCACCCCATTCTTGATTTCAGAACTGGAAGCCCTGGTTGCCATTGCAGTGGAACTGGTTCTGGGAGACTGTCCATTAGATCGCACATCCTCGACGGTGGGAGACATGGCCCTGTCGGGACTTCCGGTTGGTCTGTTACGCCCACTTCGAAGAGATGACATCTACATGTAGAGACATAAGACTAAATTAAAAAGACTACGCTTTACACATTTCCCTGGGCACTAAAGCACAAGTTAGACCTACATGTGGTGGAACCCGGCTCCGACGGGTCTTCATCCCATGTCTGACACCCTCTTCCTCTTCTTTAACAGGTTTGAAGAGATAGGGCGGATCTGCGGGTTTGGGAACAGGTGGCAGGCGCCGATGCTTGCTGAAGTGAGAGTGGCAACTAGAGCACAGCAAGACATTGTCTCTCCCTCCATGATGCCAGTCTTTGGAGTCTGAAAGGAACATATTCACTTTATGTTGTGCAAGTTATTTTAAAGAAAAGTCTCATACAAATAAAAACGTACTTACAGAAGTCACAAGAGCTGCAAACCGTTTTACTTCCATAATGTGTAAAGTATACTTCCGTTCAAAAGTTTAGGGTCGGTAAAATTGTATAATTATTGAAAGACGTCTCATATGCTCTACAAGGATGCATTTATTTGCTAAAAAAAACAGTATAAAAGAATTGTGAAATACTATTGCATTTTAAAATAATGGTTTTCTATTTCAATATACTTTAAAATGTGATTTATTCCTGTGAAATTTCAGCATAATTACTCCTCGTCTTCAATGTCACTTGACAAATCATTCTAATATACAGATTTTTCTTGCTCGAGAAACATTTATCACTAATATCAGTGTTGAAAAGGGTTGCGCTGCTTAATTTTTTTTCTGAAAACTTTTTTTCTAAATTCTTTGATGAATAGAAAACTGAATAAAACCACATTTTTAACCAGAATAAAAAGGCAGGACTAGACTTATATCCATTGGGAATAGATTGGATTGTGAAAAGTGGAACAAACATTCACAACAAGACCAGGAACATACATTATGCAAATAGAGTCCATTCTTATCCCATGTTAAGAAGAATTGCAGTTGCAGAAAGTCACTTTCAGAACAGTATGATGGTTGATCGATATATGCATATGGTCAACAAATTATGAAATGCGTATTAGACAGCATTTTCAAAATAGAGACCTGAAGAATGCTGAAAAACTTACTTGTGGATAGACAGTGACTGCAGGCTTGTCTTTTACTGCCCTGCTCACTATCCTCACTGTCCAGATCATCTTCACTGGCTGAACTGAGCTCCACTACAGACAGACAGACAATACAAAAATGATTAACAGTTCTTCTTGTGTCCGTTAAACTATAACTGTATCAGACTTGGGATCATGTTAGAAAAGCCAGCAAAAAATGAACAGACATATGGCACCTACTGGAGGAAGTGCGAGATGTTGCATTGGCTGCAGCTGTCGAGTTGCGAGTTTTCACTTTGCGGGACACCGGCTGTCTTCTCTGCTGCCGATGAGGTCGTGATGCCACAGCTTCAGGAGTTTTCTTCCAGTAGTAGTAGAATGTGATCAGCTCACCCTGAGAGGACAAATGTGTTGTAAAAAAAACAACAACTTCAATTTGACAAACACACATTTATAGTCAGATTTGAAATGGCAGGTTTCCATACCGTTTTCTTACTAGGCAGTAGCTCCTTACGGATCTTAAAGAAGTTTTTGCCATACTGTCTAAGACCTTTGATAAACCGTTTCTGTAATTGAACATATTAACAGATTGATGATTCTTAAGTAATACATTTCGAAAAGTTCTAGTCTCACATTTCTACATTCCACTATAACCAGGTTTTATCAGTGAAAACTGAGATGGTACAAGTGAAAAACCCCAAATCCAAACACTTTCTCACCACTTCATCTTCTGACCAGCATTTCTCAATGAGTTTTGGAACTGGTTTCTTCACCAGACACTGCAGGGCTTTGGCTGCATCGTATTGGGTTTCGTGGAGCTGTGAGCAAAACAAATTCAAGTTATATACCCCAATAGCATAGCAAATTAACTATAGTTGAGGTAAAAAGTAATATTTATTACTTGAAGGTTTTACGGCCTCTGACTTTAATCCAAATTACATTGAAGGTCAAAGCATGAAACACACTGACGAGGTGTGATGTCTGCCCGAGCAAGGTGTGTGGAGGTATGGAACTATCATGCATACTACTACTATGAAACTATTATGCACATACATATGTTCACAGGCAGATAGGACATTCTATTATTGCATTCGGATCGAATTTAATTTTTACAATCTTTTTTTAAAGGCAGAGTAGTTGCTTTGCTCCAGAAACATATCATTAAGTTAAGTGGTCTAAATGTATTTATATATATATATCATCTGTGGAGGGCGTAGGACCATAAAATGTTCATCCAATCATTGCATTCGGTCCGAATTCAATAATATGATGTCCTATCTGCCTGTCAACATATGTATTTCCATATTCATCAGTGCGTTTCATGCTATGCAGAGTTTGACAGATGTCAGTCACCGAGCAACGCAACTTAAACAGCATCCGCATTTTACAGTTCCTCCAGAAGCAAAACAACGAGTTTATGCTCATTTCACACTATAACTACTGTAATTTGTAAGAGATAGAAACCTGTGACATTATACTCAGAGAGGTTTGTGACTCAGTGTTCTTTAAGCTATTCATGTTCATTATTATTCTAATGTTAAACATGTGGTTGGTTTTTTGACGTCATCTCTCGTAATGTTTTTGCTTTCTCCCAGCTGTATGCGTTCAAACGTTTTGGAGGAGGCATGGCTTGAGACACTCTGTCTGAAGAAAGGGCGGGATCTCATGTTTCCAAAGCTAGCTCACTATTGCTAGCCTCTCTGTAATGGCCAATTAAATCGAATTAAATAATTTAAGTATCTTTTTTTGACAAAACAGCACAAACAAATAAAAATTACAAGCACTGACCGTATTTAAAGCATTCAATGTGGTATCATCCCGTGAAGCTGCAAGACAACCATCCTCCGTCGAACCTCCATCACACATCCCTGCAAAAGCTGCCATGCTCCTGTTTATACAGAGAACACAAAACAAAAATGCAGAAGGATATGTTGAAATCACACACCATCCACAGAACACCTCAATTCCATTTTTTAGATATAATCTCAAGCAATTATGAAGAAAAATGTACTGGCATCCAGAAAGCAGCCGTTACCTGGCAGCCCGTAGGTACATGAGAAGGTCACAGTCATTGACCCCAGGTGCCCACACAAGCTCCTCAATTTCTGTGACAGACTCTGTTCCATGTGCAGGTGACGGCTGTAATTCAGGTAGCTTTGCCTGCATACATTTGATCATGACAACATAACGGTCAAAAAGAAAAGGTTAGCAGAGTTTATTTAAGGACTTTTAAAAGTGCACTCGGTAAATGCCAGGTTTTATTGTTCCTAGAACACGTTTTAAAACAAGAGGTGATCGTGCGTTTTGTGTGGTGGCTCCAAGGCTCTGGAATTCTCTTCCATTAGTCTTGAGAGCTTTGGATACTGTAGAAAATTTTAGTAAACACCTTAAAACACATCTTTTTAGACAAGCTTTTAACTAGCTATATGGTGGTGTTGTAATGCGTGTTGTGGTTTTTATTTCTTTTATTATTTGTTTTTTACTGTAAAGCACTTTGTGACCCTTCATGTCTGTGAAAAGTGCTATATAAATAAAAGTTTACTTACTAAATGGCTATGATTTGTCCCAAAAACACAGGTGGTTTTGGACTTTCAGTGTTTGTTTACTAGTAACTTCCGTACTGTAGACATGCTGGTATAGCATTTCTTTATTTGTAAAACTTTTTTAATGATCAAATATTAATGCACCTTTAAAACACTGCATGCCACAGATCTGCAAACATCATTTTACCTGATGACTTGGTCCCACTCGAATCTCTCCTTGCGTGCTGTTCAGCTGCCTAAAATACAAAATTTTCTTAATTATTTGAAATATGGATGTATAAGTAGGAAACTTCATAGTTTTCACACATCATATATAAAAATTTCAAAGAAGCAAAAACTCATAAACATACTATTGGAAAAACTTTGGTTCCTGTCATGAGAGCTTCATGTCACTATTTTCCACCCTTTTAAATCGCCTCCTTTCAGTGTTAATCATAAAATGTGATTTGCCTATCAGCAGTCGCGATGATCAATCCAAATCCCGCCTACAGAGCATAACCAGCCAATCAGCGTCCGACTGCTCCGTTCCCTCCAAAGGTTATATAAACGGGGGCTTGGACGTCCAGTTCATATATTTACACATAAATCATTACATTGCTGCGTCCAGAGTCTATTACAATACAAATCAAAATCAGTGTGTTGAACTCAAGAGTGTGATAAATACTGTTCGTTCGCTGTCCGCGAAAGAAAATCGTATGCTAAAATCACAATTTACTGAACAAATATTTGCAGAACAGACAAAACTAATTTGCAAGAGCAGCACCGCGTTCAACATGCATTACATACTTCAGCAGTCAGCAACAGTAGCACAACATCTGCCCCATTTTATCTTGTCAGGCTCCTAGCTGGCCTTTGCGTGTGTGTATGTGTGTGCGTGTGTGGCCGAGCGAGACGAGCTGTCAAGTTCAAAATCGTCTCGATTTGCACTAGAATGCAAAAGTATTCCGGGTTTCGTAAAAAGCGCTGGCGCGCTAAAGCATTAATCTGTAATAATAAGAAGCAACAAACCTTCGCGGACTGAACAAGTCGTCCATGGCAGGGGCCGTTTCGCTAGTGTTTACAGTTTGTTTGCAGCGTCGGCGGCGGCTCAAACTATGCTTTCCTCTATTTCATACTACTCAAAATGGAGGCTGCGCTGAGTATTTTTTCATCAGCGCAGGCGATGACCTCAGTGTTCACGCACAGCCTACTGAGATCCACTTCAACAAGCATAACTGAGCATGTGCCGCTGCAGCCAGCGCTAATGGGATCATCTCCGTGTCCGCTGTCTATGGAGATCAGCTTCAGGGAGATGTCTTTGGCCATCCTCCCGTGTCAATATTCACACACGAATATAGATGTCCCAATAAAATTAACCACCCTAGACTTGTTGGCATTCCTTTGCATATTTGATAAAGGCACCATGCATGAAGATCGAAAAGTGAAGAAGAATAACAATGCATCTTGTTATAGTCACTGTGTGTGGGTTGTAAGATATAAATACAGTGCTTTAGATTTAAAGACCTGCCACTGTAGAGACGGTGGACTTATTTCGGCTCAGTGGAATTAGGCTATGGCGTTTTAAATGCAGCCCTGTCTATTTAGATGGCTTCATACATTTCTACCATTACTGTTAACAATTAAAAAGTAAAAAAGCATTTCTATTTAATAAAAAAATAAAATAAAACCATACATCAAAAACCATAATCTTAAAAAGTATTGTTAGAATTGTTATTATTAGCCTATTATTAAAGTAGTGGAATTCTACCACAATCAAGAAATGGCTTCTTCATAATCAACAATGTCAACATATTAAAGAAATCATTATTACCTCAGTGTTTTTCCCCCGAAAGTATTATTTTACCACTGGTATTAAAAAATACATTGCTACGGCTGTAACCCTTTTAAATAACCTAAATAACTTGGATAAGTGATATGGAATGCAACTGTAATGCTGTCATTATCTGGAATTACTTGCACTTATAGAAAACTAATTATCAACCATTCAAAGTGCATAAAAAATAGCAGATTATCAGAATCAAAAGATTGGTATTTCCGTCAAAAACAGGTAAACGGGAGACTATTTGAATTTAAAAATACTACACAAAAGCCTCTCATTAGTTGAGGTAAAGTTTTTATTTGAACAGTATCCACTATTACTCCAAGCACAGACCTCAGAAATCTGTTATGCAGTATTTACAGGAAAATACTGTTTGCTCTTTCTTTGCAATACACTTATCATCATCATACTACATGTAGGCTACATTGTTACAGTGCATGTAACACTCATCCAAACAGACAGATCACAAAGTGTATGATCCTTTGTTTCTGTGTCATTGTTTATATGGTCCCAGTAACAAGCAAATCATCATTCATGACACATACTGCTTCCTAGGTGTGTAACGATACCCTCATGTCACGATTCGATACATATCACGATACTCCAAAACATATGCTAAAAGGTTAACAAAAAATGTACTGTTGATTAAAATGCTAAATTTGATATTACATTGTGGGTTTAAATGAATAGGCTTGGACTTGGTGCTTGTAACCCAAGGATAATGGTGACACAAGAATAACAATATTCATGATTCTGAAGCTGAAAATACAGAATAATTTTAGACGAATATGCTCGTCACTGACTAGATATATTTAAAATACATGTCAGGTAACATCAGACATTTGCCATTATCAGGACCCACAAATATTCCCCTATTGCATTATTGTACATTATAATCAACATTATATATAGTAGTTTAATGTAGTACTGACACTAAAACTTGAATTTTTTCTCACAGAGTAATTTTTATTTTGGGAGAACTATCCACGATACATATTGCCACTTTCCACAATACGTATTGTTGCATTTTTCTATTGTGATATATTGTGGCACAATGTATTGTTACACCCCAACTGTTTCTGTTGGTATTGCATCTTGAACTGAACTATTAGTAGGAGGTTAGGCTAGTTCTAACTGTACTGTGCTGATCTCAATTCAGTGGATTTCTGAAGTTCTTCCCAGCAAAGATAGCTTTATCCCCCAAGTCCTCTTCAATTCTGTGCATGAAGCAAGCAAGCAGGTAAGTAGAAGACATAAAATACATATGCTTATCAATGCCCATACATTTACAACAAATAATATTTTATGATCTTAAACACGACTGCAAGCTTACCTGAGGATCTGGTTGTATTTGGCCAGACGCTCTGAACGGCACGGGGCTCCTGTTTTAATCTGAATAAGAAGAGGAAAATAAAACAGTAAAGTACACTTGAGTATGTAACTGTAAACTGAAGTTCCTGATTTTTATGATTAATCTAAAATAAGATTAGAGCAACAGTACCTGTCCAGTGCAAAGTCCCACAACCAGGTCAGCAATGAACGTGTCCTCTGTTTCCCCAGAGCGATGGCTCACCATCACACCCCAGCCACTGGACTGAGCCATTTTACATCTGTGGGGTGGTTTGTTACGAATAGAAAAGATCACAAAACATCTATTTTAGGAGTTTAAACATTTTTTCAATT
This sequence comes from Pimephales promelas, assembly GCF_016745375.1. The sequence goes on along the minus strand of NW_024121355.1, from coordinate 7,862,737 downwards.
CTACACTGAACATCTGGAAAACATTTTGACAAAAGTGAAGATTTTTGTTTTGAACTAACGCCTGCAGGGATTCGGTAACACTCCCGATCTGGTTGACTTTGAGCAACAGGCAGTTGCATGCTTTGTTCTCCACTGCATTAGCAATGCGTTTGGGGTTGGTGACAGTGAGATCATCTCCCACCACCTGGATGTCCGTGCTGTTGGTGAAATTGGTCCAGGCCTCCCAATCATCTTGATCAAAGGGGTCTTCAATAGAGACCACTGGAGTAGTAATAAAAAAGTATTCACATCTCAGTGTCTGAGCTCAAAGAAAAAAAAATAGTAATGTAATTAGTGCAAGAGAGCAAAGAACTGATGGATACCTGGATAATCCTGAATGAAACTTTTGTAAAGGTCAGAAAGCTCATCAGGGCTGATGTATCGATCGGGGTCATCGGGAGACTTGAAGTCCAAGTCGTACTTTCCATCACGATAGAATTCAGATGCTGCCACATCCATGCCAATCACAATCTCATCTGTGTATCCAGCTTTACTGATGGCACTCTTCAGAAGTTCCAGGGCTATTATAAACATCCGGAAAAAATATATATAAGTTATAAATTCTCTTAGCTGTACAGTCTCATCCAATATGATCGTTTTGTTTTTGTTTTTCAAATACCTTCTTGGTTCTCCAGGATATTTGGTGCGAATCCTCCCTCATCCCCAACATTGGTGGCATCCTGGCCATATTTCTGCTTAATTACATTCTTCAGATTATGGTACACCTCTGCACCAATCCGCATGGCTTCCTTAAAGCTACTGGCCCCGACCGGCAGAATCATGAATTCCTGCATGGCCAACTTATTGCCAGCATGTGAGCCACCATTGATCACATTAAAGGCCTTTAGGAAAACAATGAAAATTGCAAAACTCAATGGGAGCATAACATTTTCTTCCATAATTTGCATTCATATGTTTATTAAGATTTAAACAGAAAAAAAAAATCCACATTTCAGTACAGCTTCAAATACAAGAGCGTTCTGTTTCTCACCGGCACAGGCAGGATGACCTCGGGGTTTCCAGCAAGGTCAGCAATGTGACGATACAGAGGAACACCTTTCTCCGCAGCTCCAGCCTTACACACAGCCAGGGAAACACCCAGGATGGCATTGGCACCGAATTTAGCTGATGTTCGAAACAGTTGCAGAAATTAAAGGATTATGACTACTAGACATATTACATTATATTTACTTTTGTTCACAAGTTTATACACACAAAAAACTGGGAAACTATCTTTTGTGTTTGTATTTGGATTTGGCCATACATTTTTGAATGGTAGTGTGAACACATTACAGGCCAGGTGTGTACGAACACAGGGAAAACATCTGAAAGTCTCGGGCCACTTCATATATCAAAAATTTTTCATGAGGATGGAGCTTGGCTAAATGTAAATACCCCCTTAAAAAGCTCTTTGAGCTCAAACACAATCTAATTAAGATCTATGCCACATAGGTAAAGAACAACTGTTAAGGGGAAACTTTTAAATGTAAAGCACAATAGCTTTTCTACTGTTAATGAGTAAAGATGTATATATTATGATTTACACTTGTTATCAGTTCCGTCCAGTTCCAGCATGAACTGGTCAATCTTTTCTTGCTCAACTACAGGAATTCCCTATGTGACAGAGAGAAAGACAGACAAAACGAATCATTACCAACCCATATACAGTTACTAGACTGTGGTTTAATTGTAAAAGTCTAAAATTCTCACCTGGCTGATCAGGGCAGGTGCAATAGTTTGGTTCACATGCTCAACCGCCTTTAATACACCTACATTGCACAGAAAAAGGTGGCATATATGAGCAAAATAGGTATAAGCACAAGTTATTGTCGATTGAATAGTGCTGCAGTTAGACACATGCACAACATAACATTCCCTTGCTTAGTTTAGCTGCTACCACAAAGCCTACCGATCAGATATTTGTTAAATTCTTTATGATTTGTAAAGTCAGCCAATCAAGAGCCATAAACAATCTTTATTTATTCCATGCAAATATTGCACACTAAATATTTTAAATAATTATTTTATAAGTACCACAGTAAAGATCCTTACATTATTCACTGATGTGAATCACATGCACATGCATTTTTAGCAATGTACATAATTTTGTTCATAGTACATTATTCAGGCCACATAATTTTACATTGGGTAGAATGTGTCATGCAAATTCAGACCCATCAAAACCAAAAAAAAGTTTTCTCACTTGTTAACTTGGTATCTGTTAACACAAGGCTGAACCAATGAATCAGTACATTTCATAAGTTTTCCTTCCCAACGTAATAGAAAAAAACATAGCTGGTAAAAGAGAGACAGTCCATTGTGTTCAGAAAATAAAACTAGCTTGACAAGTCTTGTTATTTCCAAAACAATGTACAATAAATGATGCAAGTAGTTACCTTTTCCCAGGTAACGTGACTTATCGTTGTCTCTTAGTTCCAATGCTTCATAAATTCCCGTAGATGCTCCACTAGGGACAGCAGCTCGAAACAAACCTGTTTTAAAACCAGCAGATTAGTATTTGTTCTGCTTGTAATGCTTGTATACTGAACCATCTTCATTTTCAGTAATCTCGCTTTGGAAAGAAATGTCAAGGAGAATCACCTCTATCTGTGTAGAGGTCGACCTCTACAGTGGGGTTGCCCCTAGAATCAAAAATCTCACGAGCATGTATCTTCAGGATAGACATGTTCCTAAAAATAAATTATAAAGAAAGAACAATCAGCTTCTGCTGAAATAGTTATCTCTGCAAATCTAACCACATATCTAAAGGAGATTTCAAGGAAACCTGAGAACACCATCTGCTTTACAGTAATACTGCAGTAATACTTTGTTTGCTTTTAGGCAGACAAGAGACAGATTTAATTATAGAAGGGAAATATCGGCATAACTTAATCGACATCTTTTTCAAGCAAATACATGATTAATAGCTTTCAAAATGCATATTGTATATTGAAGATGGCGTCGTGGGAAGCTCAGGTCTAATTGGATTATCAACTGTCACTCTCTGGGCATTATGCTATCAACAGAGAACAGAACAGAAAGCTTACTCAAGGGGTCTAGACGTTTTTGCAACAGGCTACACATAATAAAAACATCACAAATTTTATTTGTTAAACTTTACAGTATTGTGAGCGACAATGCCCAGTCTCAAACTCGGTCATTTCCTTCCTGGAATCAGATTTTTCCCCGTATAGTTTGTTCTGCAAATATTTAATCTAATTACAGTGTGTGAATACGAGTGGGCGTGATGGAAAGCATGACTCATCACGGTCCTCAATGTCGAGTGCTTATTCGTGGTGACTCTCATCCAGCACTACACTCGAGACTGAGAACTTAATGCTTTCTGTCTAAAGATCTAAATGTTCTCGTACTACGGTTGCATAAGGCTAAGACTAAAGCAGAAGCCTGGTTACAATATAAAACATATGTAAAGTTAGCCAGTTTATAATACAACGCTCCTTACCTCGGCGAAACGGTATAATTAAAGCGCAAGATGAAGAAATCAAGCTCTCATTCAAATTCACACTCAACGCTGGGCGGCTCTGGTTAGGAGAGTGTTATCAGAGTGTGCTCACTCTCAGAGAAAACTCACCCATAGGGAGAGATTATAGAAAAGATTACTTGGCTAGAATGGCTGCACGTCTAGAAACAAGTGTTGTGGAAATGGGCGGGGCTTTGCGGTCAGGATGTTGCCGCTGTTTGGTCGGATTTAACATAATTTAAAAAAATAAACTCCTATATTTTAACACTTTACTGTGTATTTGCAGTTAAATGATTATTAAGTACATCTTATTAAGTACATTAATGTACATCTGAATGATACAGATGTAAATTATTATCCAGACGTCAACCGAAGGGGACAGAGTTGTCACGTGTTAGTTGTTACTTTTCTCAACACTGCTTAGGCTTGACCAATCACAGTCATTATTTCATAGCAATTGTTTTGAATTATTTTCATCTGTATGGGAGATAAGATGCCTGGAATTATTAGATTTACTATTGTTTAAATGATTATGCTTTTTAAGTGTACAAATGTCTAAAATAAGTTACAAAAATGTATCTGAGATTGGAATGCAGCTCAATGGAGAATTCGTCTTCCTGAGCAGTCATGCGCTCCCTTGAGGAAGATACTTTTTGCCTCAGAAAAAACGGTGCTACCTCGTAACATTTTCCACCCAATGGGGGAGATGACATGATGGAGAAAGTTGTAGTGAGTCCGTTCTCCAGTAATTTAATAGGCTATACGGTGTTTTGTTTTTATATTGTTATCTGCCATGGTTTGATAAAGTTCCACTAGGCCTATTTTAAATCAGGACTATTAAGAATCTAAAATGTTCGACGTAATCAAAATCGTGATTAAATTTCAAGCCCTGGTCTTAAAATCGTGTAGAAACAATATAGAAGAAATACATTTTGTCACTGTCCTTATGACATGCATATCACAGCAAGAGAATGATGCAGTCATATGATACCAATCTGTTAAATGATATCTCAAATTCATAATCTTAGATTGTTAAATCATTAACCTTCTACTATATTCTTGTCTGGAGGGAAAATGTGATGCAATGAACAAGAGGCACAATAGAGTGTTTGTGTGCTGGAGAATCCTGGCAACTCATTCCCTTGGGCCAGTAATCCCTCAGGTCATTGCCCCCACCCTCCCTCCTCCATTCCCTCTTTTTATCCCTCTCTCTTACAGTCTCACATACAGGTGTATTTGCCCTCATGTACAGTTTGTTTCCTGGAAATGGTTGATGTTTTGTCGCTTCTTTCAGGTACATGGTTTCTCAGGAGGCCTTGCTGACAGCCAGCTGATCCCCATATTCCTCCATCCTCTCGTCTCACAAATCAGACCTCGGGGATCTCATTAGCAATCCACAGGCTTTTGGATATAGTGAGGCATTGACCTGTTGCCTGGGTTACAGCACAGTCCCCATGTCCCAGCATTAACTCCTGCTAGGGTTGGAACTCTCATATCCTTTGCACAAACTAAAAACAAAATCACAATCTACAATAAATCTACATTTTTATTGACTGCACAAGTATAATTATTTTAAGTGTATATCAAATATCAAAAACCACAGAGCCCCATATCTATTTTTTATTGACACAAGCAGTTTAAATAATTATTTTTACTGTATGTGCATCATATTTGTGCATGATATTTATGCATAAATCTACTGACCTTCATTTTACCTGCCCTTTTTGAAGCGGCCCATGCAAGTAATGGTACTGAGCCCTGACACCTGTTTAGAAGGCCTGTCATGAACAAAGAAAGAGCACAAGCACTTCATCGTCCCAATGAAACCTAATACAGCTCTAAATGCCAAAATCAGGATTTAATAGTGCTTTTAGAGTGTGTAACTTTATTTTTATTGTCGACAAAGTATGTTTTCTATCTGCACAGTCAAGTTCCAGATTTATGTTCAAAGTTGAAATGTTAGGTGGACAGAATTCTCACTTTTTCTTAAAATTTTTAAGTTTGGACTGATTAGCCAGTCTGAATTTAATAGTCAACTTGTCCGAATGAATTGAATTCATACACAAGTAATTTTTAATAATGTTAAACATTGATAATTATTACCTTGCATAATAATAATAATTAATAATAATTCATTACATTTATATAGCGCTTTTCTCGGCACTCAAAGCGCTTTACATAGAGAGGGGAATCTCCTCAATAATCATTTATCTATCATGTTTTCTGATGATATGTTTGAATTAGAAATGATTTCGGTTTAATAGTCTTTATTTTATTTTTTTTGCATTCAAATGAATAAAAATTGCAAAGTAAGAATAGTAAAAAAAAAAAAGTATATCAGTTGGGCCTTCGGTTTGTCTATTCAACACCTCAATGGAGTTTATTATCATTGTAAACAATTCAAATGATCATAGGAGCATACAAAGGACACATTTACTGATTGTCGATCGTCTTTTTTAACTTGAATCTAATGATGAACATTAGAAAGGAGAGTAAACCTTAAAAATAAAGAGTTGAGGAGGCTTATTCTTGTCTTTTGCCCTAAGTCTTGAGCAGAACAAGAGACACAGAGGATGGGGCGTGGTCTTTTTGAAGGTTAAAACCTTGTCTCATTTGTGTACTCAGAAACCCAGTGGCACTTCCACACTAAACTAACCAATCACAGAATACAAGACACACCTGCTCATAGAAGAAGAGCAGGGATTGGTCACAGAGTAAAAATGACACCTGGGCAGGGCTCCAAGGTGTACCTGAAAACCTAGATGTTTTGTAGGAACGGTTTCTTCGCTTCAGGAGCTTTAGGAGATTGTGTTTCTTCTCGTGCTTAAGACTCCATTAGTAATGTTGTGTCTTCTTCAGCTGTCCTCAGACCGGTTCGAGAGGTTTGGCCTAGCGTGGAAGAAGCAATCATACCTTTATCAAGAGGAAGGAGCAGGAAGTGATCTTCCTCAGCGAAAGCGACGCTGCGACACAATGGCATCTCTTGTGCATGACTCCATACTGAATGACTGCAACAGGAATTGATAGGGTAACTAATCGTTATTTTTAATTCTTCTTAATATATTCAACAATTTGACCAAATAATTAATTAATTGCAAATAAATGTCTTTGTATGTCAGTTATTATGTACAACAGAAATGCTAATAGTAAACTATAAAAAAACAATAATATGGATTTAAACATACATAGTATTTTAGATTTTTTTATACTTACAAAAATTCCTTTCTGACTTAAATATAAAAATGAAGTATGCATTTTAGTATGATATGTCAATCATTGAATTTTTTTAAACACAATGGACTATGAGTGCCCAGCATGTTAACTTTCACTTCCGTAATGTGTCAAACCTGTTTGATCAGTTTAAAACAAAGGGGTAAGAAGTGCAATATGTAAAGCATTGCATTTAAACAAATTCTGTGAAATATACAATAAACAACATACGTTTTTAAAGTTATAATTTAATGGCGTTAAACATGAAATAGACTTGTTGCATCTGAGAAACTGTTTAAAGACTTTAAAAATGCTCTCATACGCATTATTTTTCTTCTCTTAATAAAAAGGTATTGGTGGTAACAAGAGAAAGGACACAACAATAGAGCCAAAACATAAAGACTTGCTTAGCTTGGTTTCAGTAGTAAGTGAGTTATCTTGAATCTTATCTAATCTAACGTACAGGTGAGGGGTCAGTCAGGTGCACATCAGGTTTAGGTGACAAAGATCAGCCATTTTGATTATCATGACTAAGCGCTTTCCTTACCACTGACGTTGTGTGGTTGTAATGGGATTTGGAGGCTGTAGACACAATTTTGTTTTGATGAAGGTGCGACCAATTAGTTGAACTCTCTCAGGTCAAGGAGGCGTCTCAAAGGTCACAGTTGCCAAGCAGACAGGGCAAGGTATACACTTAAGAAGAAAACTTCTGGGGTTTCAATGTTTGTCTAGAAAATGAGTAGGAGTTACAGCAAAGTGGAAGTGGCCCAGTCAAAATGACCATGAACGGCTTACATCAAAAGGATTGGGGTCTGATGCAAGCTAAGCGACGTATTAAGCTATTAAAAATGAATGACGGGCTAGTCAGGAAAATAGATAATCATTAACGAACACCTTACGACGTCTTGCGAAAGTACACTAACTATGATTTTATAGTGACACACAATATGAAAAGCATAGAGTCTTCCCTCCTGTTTCAGATGATCTACATTGGATGCCCATCTCCATCTTACAAGGCAGTTTTGGATGTTATATCTTCTCTAATACTGCCTGGTAATGATGCAGATGGTCCTCTGCGGGCATCGTTAAAAATGCTTTGCATCTGGGTGTGGACACGCAGACTATGCAAATATGCGCACATACAAATACACAATGGAAAATATGCCATGGTGAAATGTGTGTTCTTTGGCTGCTTTGAATGCTATATGATGCTAAAGAAGTTCATCTATTGTCTCTAGGGTACATCTTACCCGGCAGTGCTTGGCTGTTCACTGATGTTCTAACACTGTCTGGTAACGATGCACTCTGGGGGCTCAGTCACCGTGCATGGAGTTAATTGAATATGAACATAAAAGTGAAGTATATGAAATAAAGCATGTTGGCATGTGACTAGAATATGTTTTTTAAATCAAATCAGTGATTTAAAATGGAAAAACCAGTTGAGACGGCTTGATTGATATAAAAGGAGTCTGATTAAATACCAGAGAAGAAAATAGACCATCAGGTCTGAACCGCACCCTGTTTCATCCAAATGCCTGCATGAATGTCACGAAAGTAATTCCTCCATATCACACACCCTCTAATGTGTGCTAGTCAAGATCAGTTCATCCTCCTTTTCTTGTGTCTTATTGTGTGCATGACACCTGAGATCTGTGTGACAACACTAATTGAACTGCACCTACACAGTTCACCTTTCCTGTTTGCTGTACAGAACAGGAAGTGATGATTTGAAACCCATTTTACTTCTTTTCCTGGTCATATAATGGAAAATGCAAAGAAGCTAACTTTTAAGCAATTTAATGATAAAAGAAACATGCAAATAACCCACACACTCAAATATGACAAATATTGTTTGTTATATCTATGACCCAGTAAAATATTTTGTTTGTATTCTGAATGTGAAGAAGGAATAATGTCACTTTCTGTTCATTAAGTAATTGCAATTGTTCACCGAGAAATGAAAATTCTGTCATCATTTACTCAACTTCATGCACTTGTTTTTGCCTGAACAAAACATTATACATAACCTGATCAAGTTTACATCACAATCTATATGGATGCTGACTCTTCTGACATTGACCCTTTAGGTTTATGGTTTATTAACCTGCCATGATGAATATCTGCTTGCACTTTATGCTTTACTAGACCCTTTAAACAGTTTCCTTTAAGACCTTTCTCCTGAAAAAAAATAACCACTTTAATTCGTCATTTTCTTTTTGTCTGCTTTCATCTCTTCTAGTCACATGACATCAGACCTTTTCTTCTGCCTCTCCGCTGCAGTAAAATCCTTTGATTTGTGTCTTACCAGGCAAGGTTAGATGTTGATACTCTGTCTAATACTGCCTGGTAATGCCATCAATCACGAGGAATTTGATCAACATTTATCCTTTTCCTAATGTAGTGACACTGTGACAATGTAACATTGACACATTTTTAGAATTGCTGTCTAATACAGTATTGAGTATGTATTTTCTTTTGACGTATTAAAGAATATGGATCTGACTGTTCCTTGTTTAATTGTATTCTTATTTTGTATTTAAGTCAATTAATGCAATAAAACAAGATTTACATCAAATATAGACTTTGTGTGTTACTTCCAGATGAAACACAGTGTTGAAATGACCAATGAAGTTTCATAAACTTTCCCTTTTTTTCTGATTATAAGGATTTTTATACATCATTGAAATTGCATATTTTGATTGGCTATATACAAAGCATTTTTTAATGATAACAATTATACTTTGTGGTGTACAAATAGGCCTATATCCAGTAAATAGTTTTCTTTGAACAAAATCTCACAAAGTGCAATAGATATTTTAGAATATACACACTACACACTCACATTCAATGAACATTAGATAAAAGAGAAACTTAGAAAAACAAAAAAATCCAAAATTATATAGTAAAAATATGTAAAAGGTTCATCCACATATCTTTACACTCTCAATGAACATTTCTAAAACATTTCTAAAATGTTATAGTTGCCTATATATATATATATATATATATATATATATATATATATATATATATATATATATATGATATATGAAAATAAAGCCATATATATATATATATATATATATATGTATATGTTCATTGAGAGTGCAAAAATATGTGAATGTACCTTTTACTGGATGTATAAAATAAAATCAGGCAGCGTGGCTTTTCATCCAGTCCACTAGATGTCAGCACTTACATTGTGAAGTCTTGGCTGTTTACAATAACGAATAAACCAAAGTGTGCTACTACTTCCTTATCACGCTTTGCGACATAATTTAAAATAATAAAAACAATAACACATTCTGTCTTAACTGTATTTGCTAATCAACAGACATGACTGGAATACCGCCGGATTCGTGGCAACCACCCACAGTATCAATGGATACAACGTAAGTTGCACAGTACATTAGTATTAGAATTGTGAATGAATGAGACACGTATTGATAATCAGTATAGCTGTGATCATATATGTGTAAATAAACGTTTAGCTTTTAATGCTTGTTTGTATGAATGATGCAGAAGGGTTAAAGATCACTTATTGTTCTAGATCAGAGTGCTAACTTTACCAATGTCCGACTAATTTCGTTCTTCGGAATTTGCATCATTTAGACAAGGCTGAAGGATGTTATATGCTAGTTTTGGGCGTAATTAATTACTAAGTAATCTAATTTAAGTTACTGTAATTTAATTTTACAGTAATTCAATTTCCCTTGAATTAACATACTCTGAATTTTGCTGTAACTTACTTCTGTAAGGACTTCTGATGTAATTGCATTAAATACTGCATAGATTATAAAACAATAGTGGATTTAACATCAACATTTTATGTTATTTTTATTGTAATTTCTCCCTTTACACACAGTCTATCCTTGGATTGTTCAACTAACTTTAGTTGAGGTATAGGATATGGGATTTAGAAAGTAATGTTATCCAATACATTGTATAGAGAGCAATTAGTAGTCTAATTACTCTGTTGACGATGTAATTAGTAGCTAGTAATTAAGGTAACACTATTTGACAGTGTCCTTGCTGCATGTTACATGAAGTTACTGTAATAATAACTATAAATAATGCATAATTACATGCAACTAACCCAAACCAACCCCTATCCTCCTAACCCTAACTCTATTAGATGTTGTTAATTAAGATATAGAGACCTTAAAATAAAGTGTAACCTTTATTAATGACTTTTTAGAGCAACTTACCCAACACTGAAGCTCTTACATACATGAGTGTGTTTGTGAATTTCTAAATGTTGTATGGCAAATTCTATATTCACAAATAAAAAACTGCAAAGTTTATCTATACCAAAATGAGTCGCTGAAATAGTAATTAATGCTTATTACCAAAACAATGACTCCGTGTAATGTCCTTCCTTACTCTACATTTCCAAATATAATAGGTTTAGAATTTGATTTAGGGAAAATTAAGGTTTTTTTAATATATTGAATTTTTATTTTAAGTAATCTTGATTGTCTGTTATCAGTCATCTGTTTTAATCTATAACTTGTGAATCATTTCTTGATAAAAAATAATAATTTATAAACAGACATTTGGTTTGCTTGATGCTTAAATTAGCAACCCACCATTAAAATTGAATCAGCTATTATATCAAATTGTTTATCTGCTCTAATTCAATTTTGTGAAAACTGGTTAGAAAACAGTTAGACCGGTCCAATTAAAAGATCCAGTTCATGTATGAACAATTCATACATGAATCAGACATTGCTAGTAGACATCAACCTTTAATAGCATATTACCACATACCCTCACTTCACATTGTCTTTTCAGGATGGGAACTATAGGGATAGAACTGTACTGGAATCATGCGCCAAAAACATGCAAGAATTTTGCAGAGCTGGGCAGAAGAGGATATTACAACAACATCAAGTTCCATCGCATCATCAAAGACTTTATGGTTCAAGGGGGCGATCCAACAGGCACAGGTGAGACAGCCATGGAAACAATACTCATTCGACATTTCATTTGACAGTTCAATATGATGAATCAAAGTAAGGCTGTTTTAAGAAGTCAAATTCTACATAGTTGTTACAGAACAATTGGTGAATTAATGTCAATAATTTGCTTTACCAAGGGAAACCATGACTACTTTAGTCTTCAGTACCATAATAGATTAATGTAATTTAATTTTAGTTTGTTTGGGTTGTTAAAAACGGAAGCTTATCGCATTCACTAAATCGGAAACAAAATCGACGGTTTTTCTGAATTAGTAGTTTATTATCTCAGAATTACAGGGTCATTTTTCATGGAAAAAAAGTTTTTGCTCTGTTTTTCTAAATTAACGAGTTAATTATCTCAGAATTATGAGATCATTTTTCATGAAAAAAAAAGTTTCTTCAAGTAAATGCAATACACTTCTGTAGTTTAACCATTAAGAGCATTTTTAAGAACATTTTTATGACAAATTTCTGCAGGTCGTGGTGGTGCATCTATATATGGCAAGCAATTTGAGGACGAATTGCATCCAGAGTTGAAATTTACAGGTGAGTAGAAATACAAGAGTGGATTTAATAGTTCTGTAAATAGCATTAATGAGCAGAGCACTCAAGTGCTATGGAAATATTTTGTCGTTTTATAAAAAATATCCAGCATAAGAACTATAGGTAGTAGCTTAGATTTTTAAATTGTAGATCAGCAAGTGTTTGAATACTCAGGTTAAAGTGAATCTAAAGATGTATGGACTTGCTTGGCTGTATTGTAATTGTAAATTCTCACAGCACTTGATCATAATAAATGTCAGCAATATAGTAAAAGTGGGTTGAATCGTATTTATCCTAATATCATTGCTTAATTTAATAATAGATTACAAGTTTATTCTAACTCAATCTGACTTGAAAACCATAAAGTCTTCTCATAATTTTCATGATATATATATATATACATTTTTAATTTGTTTATATTTTGTAGGTGCTGGAATTCTCGCAATGGCCAATGCGGGGCCAGATACAAACGGAAGCCAGTTCTTCTTCTCATTGGCTCCCACACAATGGCTGGATGGGAAACACACTATATTTGGACGGGTCTGCCAGGGCATTGGAGTTCTTAATCGTATTGGCATGGTTGAAACCAACAGTCAGGACCGTCCTATTGATGACATAAAGATTCTCAGAGTTAATGTACCTAACTAAGATGTAACATTTTATGCCTTATTTTTGTACTGTCCTTTTATTACATTAAACTTTCAGAGTTTTCATTAAATATGTTCTCTTGGTTACCCCGAGAGTACAAATCCCTGGACGGAGGGTGGGGTCTTAACTATACGAGTTTGGGTTAAATATAGGGAAACTGTCTTTTTAATGTGTACATTCCTTTACAAAATGCTAAATGACACACAGAAAGGTGAGTAATTATTTGGCAACTTGCATGAATGTAATTGGAGATGACAGTTATGGTTTCAACTCACTCGCACTACATTAGTTGTTCACAGATCAGTAAAGATGTCTGGGTGTTTGAAATCCTTTCTTTGAAACAAAATAAGAGAAAACTATCATACAATTTTTAACATCCAATATGGAGATAAAGTGTACTAGTGCCACAGCACAAGGTCACCAACAAAATATGTCATTTATAACTGCTGGCAGACATGATAACTAGCTTTAAATACGGTTAAATACAAATAGCATACATAAAAATTGCAACGGTATCTTGGCCTAGCAGTGCCTTTTTTTTTTTTTGGCAGAACATCAGTTTGAAGCAATGTCACTGTAATCCTGAGTTTATGGACAGATGTTTTTTATGATCCTAGACTTCAAAGGATTTTTATTGAAAATTCACATTTCAGAGTGCAACTATCCTGGATTAAACGTAATCTGTGTCTATGGAAAAAAAGTAAACAAAACCAGGGAGGTTGTGACCCACAGAATCCTATTATTTTTGGAGCCCAAAACCTTTTAAATGGGCTCTTGTTGAGTTCATAAGCTGTTCATCATCCCATGAGGAATAAGTAGAATAAATCATTTGAAAGCATTGCTTTTTATCATCCGGGAGATGGGCAAAACGAACAGACTGAAAGAAAAATGATTTACCTTCTACGTTCTACCCCATATAAATAAGGATGATTTGCAGTATGATCTGATAGACGGTAAAATGATTCTGCTGCACATTCTGTAAATAAATAATCTGTTATACAAAGTATAATGAATCTAAAAAGATATTACAATGTGAGATTAAACAACTTATTTATCTACTAGAAAAATACATTTATCTCTTATACATGGTCTTTTCTTCCAAACATATTGGTGCTGATCAAGCACATTTTACATAATGCCCTCAAGGTATGTGAAACACTGAATATCACTGACAGAAATATCAATAAAGCTCTTACCATTGGATAAAATAAAAATTGCCTGAAGGCTCAGTTTATCTCATAACTATACGAGATAAACTATATGATATAGATATTTTCTATATTCTAACCCACTGAGCAGTAACAGGCAAACACCATGGTTTAAAAAGTGCAGATGATTAATAATAGATATTTAATTAATATTTATTATTAATTACATTTGTACGTTATGTTTTAAAACATCCTTGAGTAGGCGTTTTTCCCTTTGCAAATTTATGATGTGTAAAATGTGTTGCCACTTCTACGTGTAAACGAGATTTATTACCTCTTAAAATCTTTCATTTCTTTGTTTCTTCTTTTACAAGCTCTTATAGTGTAGCCTTTGCTGCCATCTACTGGACTAAGCAGACAGTTAACAAAAGTACAGTACACAATGTTCACAATTTGTTTTTCACGAACTATCCGTCTTGTTCTCAGACATTCAAACATGTAACAATTGATGATATTTCCATGTTTTAAACATGTTTTAATGTTGACATTACATTTAATCACATTCATTTTTATTATACAAGCCTTTCTCTTCAAAAGTTTATATGACTGAAAATAACATTCAACATGGGGCATGCCTGCTTTGCATCATAAGAATGGGGAAGGGTTGTGACAGTAACATCAACAGACTATAGGAGATCTCCAATCTGTTTATAGAGACTGCAATGTCCATCTAACGGAATGACTGTCAAGGCGTTGCTCTTTCTACAAATGGCTGTGGCAAAAGTATAGTGTCTGGTTGCGCCAACACAAACAAACACAGGAGAAGCTGACTGCAACTGCATACCTATATATGTTATGTACATACACAGAATTACATACTTACAAGAAAATGTAAATACTGTATATAAAGAAACAATCAAAAAAATCTAATTGAAATCGGAATTCTTGAGACGAAACGTTAACATTAACACATCTTTTCATCAGGGAGGATAGAAACATTGAGTGTAAATCACCTCATCTGAGCATTTTACAAGTCCATCTCTGTGTGGTACATTCATACAGAGAGTAAGACCGTTTGAGAGCGAAACAGTTTGAAGAGCTTCAGAAATGCAGTCTCCGTTACAGAGTCCATGCATTGCACTCTCTTTAACTCGGACACATTTGAGACACATTCACATTAATGTACAGTACATCACAGTCATTGAGCTTCGCCTAAGCTTTATTATGACAATGCAAGTCTACCGCCAATAGGACAGGTCATTCGATAAGGTCACTGCAAAACCCTCTTCAAGTGGAATACCATCCCAGGTTTAGATGAGAAACTTAATTATGATCGCTCGACGAGTGGCGGTATTCCATAACTAAGAGGTTCAATGTTGTTTTCATGGAAACAAAAGTTTCAACTTTAGGTCAATAAGCACATTCAGTCATTGCACTTCTTGGTAAATTTGGAAAAATCAGGATTTCACACAGGGATTTACAGTACTTTCAGATGATTGCTCACCCCATTGCAATTTCAGTGCAACTAACCTGGGTCTAACATGTAACTCAAGTGCTGATTTCCCCTGAAAATGAGTGAAAATAATGATGTGCATGGAAGATATATAAAACAAAAACCAACCAAGCGACCAACAAAAGAAGCATTTACACTCCAAAGCGGCCCCACGCAATCAAAGTCAACACAGGATTCTAGTTAGTAGTGCTACTGTACCTTTAAAATTCCACTATAGCTACACGTTATTGTAAAAGAGTGGATGAAAATCACTTATGGCACAATCAAGTTCTCTATGATCCCACACCTACAGACAAGATGACTAGATTTTTTTTCCCTCAAGCCTGGTTTAAATACACATATAGCGCATGTTTATCAAGATGAGGCCTGAGAAAGACAGTAAACTACTGCTGATCCAGTCCTTTCTGAATGCACACAGACACAGCTGTGACTTGTATCACAGAACATGTTCTTGAACAACTCAAACAAATTCTGATATGACTCCATTAGCTGTTATTGCAAAATGTTTATCATACCACAATAATAAAATATAGATGTTAAAAACTAGATCGATCCTCTGAAAAGTGTCTAAAAGTGTCCAAATAGTTCATCATCGCATTCTTAAAGTACATAATAAGTCTATGTAATCGTGATTGTGAGTGTAATATGTTGATTTTATTTGGATTTCCTATTTGGCAGCAATATTGTATTGAACTGCAAGGCTTTTGAAATTAAAAACGTCACAATGATGTAGCGTGTCATTTTTAAAATAGTTTTAAATTAGAAAAATTTTGGTGATAAAAAAATAAATCACATTACTCGAAACATTTTCGTTAAGAAACAAGATACCTGTACCTGGCCCTTAAAATATTTCCTTTCAATTATGGCTTCTCACAGAACGTGATGTTTCATTCTCACATGATATTTTTTTGTTCTCAGTAATTATCAACATTTTGTTAATAATCCACAATAAGTCAGGCCCACAAAGCCCTGCACCCAGAACAATATGGCTGCCAGTGAGATTTTGAAAAACTAGGTCTATGTCCATACCAAGCAAGTAAGATAAAAACCTCAGCTCTTGGAGGTCCCTAGCAAAATTTTCAGTATAGCTACATCAGTATTGTTGGTGAGAAATAAATTCTTTTTCAGGGCTGCGTGAACAACCATAAGACAGCGAATGCTAAAACTGAAAGAAAAAAAAAAAAGATGTATGCCCATTTTATGACAACAACTGTGTTATAAAAATAGTTGATTTATGAAATTCCAATGAAAAACAGCAGTAATGTTAGGGACTATAAAATATCACTTTTAACTAATTTGGATAGATAAAATGGGATTTCACTGGGAATACACTGACATGTCGGGTTTTTTAGTGTACTTGTAGACAAAACATTATAAAGTCCTGAACTGATCATGATGTAATTGTAAGGAACAGCTGCATTTATGTCTTACATGTTGCTGATTGTTAGCCCTAAAATTCAACATTTACCAATGGCACATTATATTTTTGGCACAATATGTTCAAATACAGTTATTATTCAACATGAAACTGCAGTTTAAAAAAGACATTAAATAATACCAAGGTTGATTCTGTGGTCTCCCATACCACCTTTGGTATCTCTAAAACGACTAATCTACCAACATCTACTTGTACGAATAATTCAAATACGAAACAATAAATAAAGGAATAAATAAATTGACAGACAGCGAGCTAGATAAATAATTCTAAATTAAATAAATATGTTTTGCCTCATGATTCCTGGCATGATACTTTTTAAGATATAAAAAAATAATTAACATTCTTCCCTCTGAATATGCATATGGTGCTTTACATAGCTTTACAAAACATAAATGTACATAAATACACTCTTGGATTCACAGAAAATTGTCACTCTCAGGTTCTCTATATATTATCACATTAGGGACATGAGAATAGTCGTTTTAATTGTATTTTACTTTCTGCTTCAACTATCTACAAACAGTAATACCCTTTTTTATAATTGAAAATATTGATTTACTTTATGTTTCAATGCAAATGACTGCTGAGGACTCAATTTTGGGGAGAGTGAAAAACAAAAATAACTGACCGCATTCTAGTAGGAAAAGAGACGGACATAGCTAAATAAAAAAAGGACCAGCAATGGTTCTCATAGCTAAAGCTTGAGCAGGTACTGAACAAAATAAGCTCATTTTTGGATCAGAATTAGCCTCCCTTTCTATGCGTTTTGCTGGGCCAAAGTAGCACTTCCATCTCAAAACCACCAAGAACCCATGAAGACTATTGATCATATTCTGAATAATTACTTTTAATTGGGTAAACTTTATTTTACCATCCCTTAGTGGGAATTCTGAAATTAGGAGAGGCTCAGTTACAATTTAAGAAAGATAAGTGCAAACTGAATTGATCAAATCAATTCCTGAGGATAGAAGAGTCAAGAGGCATTCAAATACGGAACAATTCGCTCTCTTTAACCTTGTTGCAGCCACCACAAAGCTATATGGGAACTGAAACAAACAGCATGAGAGAAACTGCTGGAGTATCTTTATCATGATGAAGAATGTTCAGTTATTTGAAAGCTTGATCTATTTTTTCATAATTATAGTATTATCTTACATGTGATAATGAAACACTTATGGTGGTGTCAAGTCTTTTTCTGCTCAAGTGTCAAAATACTATTCTGCCTATACTGAAAAGTAAAAGAATAGTTCACCCAAAAATGATTCATCCTTTTATCACTCAAAATATATATATATATTTGTTATCTAGCAGGTTGCTGTCTTTCATTGTTGGGTGAAGTATCCCTTTAAATTACCAACAAACCATAAAATGACAAATAACATAAAAATAACTAAATAAGAAACACTGCAGAGGGTTTCCTGAATCAAATATTTTTTCCGAACCCAATTCTTTGGCCCAAAGGCCAGACAGCTACCAAGAACCATATAATAAGTAGTTCACTGTCATCTCCCAACCTTCCCACACAAAATGTGAGGAAAAAAATAAATAAAAAATGCTCAGTGCTTGGCTCAACAGTTACTATTTCATCAAGCAGCAGTTGGTATGAATGTAGAAAATGAGAAAATATCACTTCATGATAATGGTGGGAGAAAAATACCACCAAAACTCTCTTTCCTGAAAATTTTTCCCCTCATTTATATTCCTGGCATACCTGTAACTCTCTCGATCCCTTTTTTCCCCTCTCACAGAGGCAAGTCGGTGCTGTTGTGGCGTGTCTTCCGCGAGGTGCCGTCATCCCGAGGGAGAGCCTTCTGTAGGTTGGACATGGCTGCGGTCTTCTTTAGGTCAATCACGGCGTAGCATTCTCCGCGACGAGAAGATGGAGCCGCTGCGGCGGCGGCTGCCATGCCACGTTTGAGGGGAGGAGGTCTCTGTGGTACCGGAGCCCCTCCTCCGTGTCCCGAGCAACCAGAGGGCTCACCCTCCAGGTCCACCTGGATGTAGTTGAGCTGGCGAGAGGGAGGAGGCGGCGGGTGACGGCTATGCTGCTCGCAGGTGGCGCTGCCACGTCCCGCTCGCTGACGTCTGAAGTCGAAGTTGAAAACCCGGTTGGCCCTCTCGGCTGGGTGAGGGTGGGGATGGCAAGCGTGACGAAGACGTGTTGGAGGCTGTATCTGTTAGAGTTTGCACATTTCAGAGTTACCACACTTTTTGACTAATTTTTTAAAAACTCCCTTTTGCTTCAACTCTCAATACCTAGCCAACTAAATTATTTTAGACTTGAGCATAAAATGTATAAAAGTATACAATCACTACATAAATGTTCTTGACTTTCATGTGATCTTTTTTATATTCATATTGTATCATCATTTTTATAAAACTCTATTTTATGTGATTGAAATGAGATTTTTGAATTTATCTGACTTTTCCAAGCTGTACAATTCCTTGATATTTCCCTGGAATTAGATTTGGCCTATTCCTTACATTTACTTGCTTGTGCTTTTGTTGATGTGCGAGTTTAGTAGTTACAGGTTTTTCAAGTCTCTAAGAGCAATACTACTTGTAGAGCTAAACATAACTATAATATACAGTATATTGTTATATTTATAAAAAAAAATCCATATTTTACAGTTCCCTGATATGTAATTAGATTTGGCATATTCTCGCAAGCGACATGTGTTTGCTTGTGCTTTTGTTAACACACCTGTTCAGTGTTGACGTAGTTCTGCAGAGCATCACGATGAATCCCACCGCCACTCTCCTGATGATATCCGTTTGGGGTTGTGGGCCCTTCAGAATACTCGTACTCATCATATTCTTCTTCCTCTTCCTCCTCATACTCATCCTCGTCCTCATCTTCATCCTGATCCTCTTCTTCATCACGCTGAAGCGCACGGTATTCCCAAACCGGGGGGAGCGAAGGAAGGTTTTCATAGTTGAGCAAAGCGGTGCGCCGATGACCACCAACCCCCATTCCCCGGTCACAGCCATATCCCTGCGGAGGCAGCGAGGAAGCGTGCGTGTGTGTCAGCGGGAGGGAGTGCGGATGTGTGTGTGTGCGGGAGTCACCGGTGGTGCTGCTACTGCTACTGGAGCCCAAAGACTGAGATTGGGACACAGTGCTCGGACTTAGCCTTTGCCTACGCGCCCCTCGGAGTCCGTTGATATTCTCGTACGTCAGCTGGCTTTCTGAGCAAGGCTCCATGCTCGGGTGCCGGTGCATTAGATGATGGCAATGGTGATAAGAGTGTGTGTTGCACATGTGTACGGACGGAGTCTCCTCTCCTTCTGTTTCAGAGCTGCCATCTGGTGCTCGAAGCGGGTGAGTGACGTGACGGTCTCTGTCTCTCTCCATCATGTGGCGCTGTGCTGGGGTCGGACCCAACATGAACTTCACCTCCTGAGCTCCGGGCTGGAGGAAGACCTGAGGGTCTTTGTGAGGGTCGTCCAGAGGGCAGCAGTGCAAGCTGGGCTGGCCCGGGACCGGGCCCCCACGTATGGTTGTGGTAGTTGAGGTTTCCGGGTAGGTGGTGGGCCGCACTTCGGGCAGGGAGTGGACACAGTGGCGGCTTGAGAGGTCAGTGTCCATTCCCACTGTATTCACATATGTATGAGTCTGAAAACAAGCGAGAACATTTCGTAAGTTGCTACCGTATGGATTACCGTATGGATATTTTAACACCTGGAAAAAGGTGTGTGATGCACAGAATCTGTACAGTCTATTTTTAAAATTTTATCACCTAATTCATTTCAAGCAAAGTGAAATTACAAATACATGAATTGTCAGTGCATTTAAAGAGGCATTTATTCAATTCAATAGAACAAACACACTTTTTAAGTGAAACAATTCACTTATTAGAAGCTATGAGGTTTTAAATGTTTGTGAAACACAGTTAATGCTATTTACTTGAATCTGTGGTAATTCTGCTAGAACCATAGACAGTATAAGAAGCCATCTCATTGGAACTCCATTGAGACAAGTGAAGCCCGTTTTTGGCGATTTTTTAGCACTTCCGTTCCTGACGCGCAGACTCAAACCGACTCAAACAGAGCTTGACGACGTAGATGTGACGTGAACAACCCGTCTGTCTTCTAGTGGCTGTGGCATGAGAAATCTGAATCATTCCCTTCTGAAACTTGCAGAGACGGTCAGACGGAGAGTGTGAGTAGGAGCTGTCCATGAGCTTGGAGCACGAGACATTTTTGCTAGGTATTCTGATTAATTATTTTATCATTTTGCCTCCACATTTCCCTGACTGCCCGCAAGCTTTTCCTCCTGTCCATATGGTAATCTCTCTACTGTGCGACAGAGTCACATGGTTATGACGCAAAAAACTGCTTCTACTGGGCCATAACATAAGCTACAAAGTAATGGAGCATTTTATACATTGTCATGTTTCTTTAGAAATAAATAAAGGACAAATCGGGTCTTCAAACGCCTCAGATGTAAAGTTATTCGCTGTCAAAGTGACACCAAAATGAATGGGAGTCAATGGAAATGCTAACGCTCTGCTACAAGATGGCAGCTCCCGCGAGGCTTCAACTTCCGGTCGATGGATTACCCCGTTGAAATTATTTTTTGAGCTGAATTGGTTAAGGGTTCCAAAAATTACAATTCTATCATCATTTACTCTCATGTTAATCCAATGCTATTTTGGACCCAAATGGCAAAAACATTAGAAACATCATTCCACATAAATTGTTCTGAAGAAGAAAGAAAGTCATACAGGTATGGATTGACATGAGGGTGAGTAAATGATAATAAAATGGTCATTTTTGGGTGACCTTTCCCATTGCAAAATCAACTTTTTTTTTTAAATTTGTTTGGTTTGGTATGTTGTGGCTAATGCAGTCCTGCTTGTGCATCTCGATACTTTTTGTGGCTTCTGTATATGTGCACAGGCAGGTGTTTGTTCTCACTTGGTCATCCAGTCCCATGAGGCTGTGTCTGAGGTCGTTGGTGAGAGAGGGCTGTGATGAGTCTGCACTGATTGGGTATCCTGGGTATCCATTAGGAAAACCCTGCATCGGGAACGCTGGGGCTACACAAACGGAACAAAGCACAGTACACATAAGCAGGTGATATTTAGACATCCCTCCTATAAAGGTTCTGTTGATTATGAGCAAGACATAAGAATAAAGTTGTGGAAGGCATTTAATGAATGTAGAGATGTGTAAATACAGGTGGCTAGGTGTTTAAATGTGCATGCTTTTTTTTACTGATAAAAAATCCATACCATTGATGTGACATTTAAATTCATTTACATGTACATATGAGACCCTATTTGTTCAAGTGTGTTGATAGGCTATTCCAGCTCACTATTGGGTGTCTGTGGAGTTCGAGGCATGTCCATCTCCGGCGCATGCCCGGGCCGGGTCATGATCATAGGCTCTTCCACCACATTGATGCTGTTACACTGCATTAACTCCTGCAGCAGGTTGAAGATCTCTTCTGCACGAGAGCACTTGAATGCAAATATCCCTGTCAAAACATACAAGAATAATAAAAAAAGCAAGAAAAATAGTAAATGCATAGGTGGAGTGTCACTTTTATCCATGGGGGAAGGCGCAAAAACATATTGGCAGCATGAAAGTAAACTTAGTTTAACAATGACTACAATTAATATAAATAGTATGCACATTAAATCAACCACCCCCTCCTCAGAGTGCAACAGTCAGGTTCCAGAAGGAAAACTCATTCCATTTTCTCCATAAGGAAATTGATTTTGAACAATAACTTACAAACCTTTATAGATCACGATAGACTCACTGTGAGTTTAGAGGTTAACCAATGGTATGCTTCAGCAGACATAATTTTAACCTATTTTTTTTTTTAATAATTGTGTTTAATAGCTAAATTTATTGTGAAAAAGTACATTACCCATGATGCTGCTGTATAAAAATTCCATCAATCAGTCGCAACAAGCAAATCGGGGCAAAAGAGCCACCATGAAGCAATCCGAATGACGTTAAAATACTTAAAGCTACACTGTGTAACTCTTTTAGTTTATTCTTAGCTAAAAACACTTAGTTCTTACAAAAATATATGTGCTCATTAATGTATATTTACTTCATTCAAGTAATAAAGTATTCTCGAGAGTGTATAATATGCCATTGAAAATACATACGGGTAAGGGGTTCTAATGTCGGTCGCCATGTTGCCCCTCCATCTTGAAAGTACATTAGCCAAAGAGGGACATACCCGTTAATTCAAGCTTCCCCTTTCGCGTTTGCGTTTGAGTTAACACTCATGGACGAGGTCGAACTGGAAGCCATGTTAATCTTGGACTACATTGGCCACCGTAGGAGTTAAAACGAAATCGGAATTGAGAGGAACCGAAACTAATATTCACTGGATGGTCATATACCTTTTCACCACTAGATGGGGGTAAAAATCACACAGTGCAGCTTTAAATATATTTATATATTTTATCATTTATATATATATATATATATATATATATATTAAATTAAAGTCATTGAGTACATGGTCTTGTACATTTGTCTTTTTGTCTGTTTTTCAAATACTTTTTTGCTTCAAATAAAACTTTTTGCTTCAAATAAAAAGTGTGCGGATATTAAATGTACTCTATATATCTATGAACAAATGTAACACACAAATCAGTCTTACATCTGCATAATGTAAAGGTAAGAATCATCTCACCTTGTCCTGTCTGACAACGACGGCCACTCTCGAAAGAGAAGAGGTTGGAATCGTAACCATATCGCCGCAGGCAAAGGTATGGCCACCGGATGGCGTCACGTTTGCGTGTGTGCAGAATGAGCTCTGTCTGGGTGAGCTCCATGGTTCCTGAGCCCAACTCATTTCCCTCATCATCCACATTAGTCACCTGTCAAACAAACCCAGCTATCTCAGATCCAAATGTTGCTCTACAAAGCAAACTTAGCAGCTGTATATTAATGTGGCACTTAAAATATTTACCACCATAGTACAGTACTTTTTTAAAAAAAAGGTTTGTTTCTATGAGAAAGTATGAATACACAGGTGTCTTTTGAAAAGCACCTTGAATTTGTTGAGATGGTTGTCTTGGATAGCGTCTCTGTATAGACAGCTCCAGCAGCTCCCCATAGCTTCAGCAGGCCAGCTGAAACCTTAAACAGGGACAAACAGGTGAGTTATTTCTAGAAATATATGGAGACAGCTAGAAGGACGTTTATAATTTGTTATTTGTGCATAAAGAGATGACTGAAGACAAAAAGTACACTTATGCATGCTCACCTGGTCCAGGCCATTAGTGGGAGTGATGCTTGCGTCAATCCCAGAATCCTCTGCTGGGTGTCATGGCGGAAGTGGGGTGTGCTTGTAAGAGCATCCAGGCCCAGTGCACAAATATTTCATTTCTCCTATGAAACAGAGAAAAAGAAGAGACTTGATGTACAATCCTCCGAGCATACTGTCCCCTTTTTCATGAACTACTGTGATTAAGACACAGGGAATGAAGTTTATCTGTCTCCTCTGACTCCCACTAGAGAAATAAAACGTAATTACTTGGGAATCTTATTCTCAAGAGAAAAGTAGCTTGCAATTCATGGTTTCAAATTCAGCCCATAAGATGTGGACTGATACTTAAAAAAGATGGCTAGTAAATGATAACCTCATTTTGTATTTCAGGTGGCCTCAAAAAAAAAAAAAAAAAAACTAGTTCTGTGTGTCCAATTGAATGTCATAAAAATGATGCTGGTATGCTGAAACACAATAAAAATTAAACTTTTGATTGTGTGATCCCACCACGAAAAGTTGAGAATTGGGTCGACAAGTCTATCCAAATAGAGTACCATGTTTATGCATTGCTGTGCTACTGTGTTTCCCTAGTCACTGTAATAATGTATTATTATATTAAAAACCCATAGACAAAATTCCAACAGGTGTCATTACTTTCTGCAAGTGTGGAATGATCACTAACCACTATCTAATTCAGTGTAAACATGATTTTAGACCCATTCATGAACTATATCTCAAAATGAATGTCAGTAAACATGTTTAGAGTTTTTAAAAATATGCAAGAATAACATTGACTTCCTTAAAGTTTAAATTAAAGATCAATTTCTGCAAGTAACAAGTAATGTAAGTTCATCAACACAGCAGTTCATCAGAAAATCATGTTAATTAATTTTCATAAGCATGATGGACCACATCAGAAAATCTCACAATGTATGAATAAAAACAATAGCTAAAATAACACATTTTGCTCTGAAATTATGCAACACACTCTCAGATCAATGCAAATTATTTTGCAATGAATACCTAAAACATGCATAAATTTCCATAAATTTGACATGCATAAACATTAATAAATATCACTGTTTCATTCTTTAAACTTTTTGCTCTGATTCTCTGCATACTTGTAGAATGGAAGAATGAAAAATAGAACAAGAAAATTTAATCAATGGCAAGTGTAAATTACTGTTTGTGTCTATTTAAACAGCAGTTATGTAACAAAGACTTCCATAAAAATGTAAACTCAAATCCAATTCATATATTTTAAAAAAAATAGATTAACTACAACATAATGCTAAAATATAACTTGTATATTAGTTGTCTGTTTTATAATATTAATATCAACATAAACATGACTCAAAATTACTAATCTAGTGTTCAGGCTGGTCAATAGCATCACAGGCATTTAAAAACGCCATAATTTATTTCGATAAAATGAAGTATGCATGATTAAATGCAAAAAGGTTCATGCTGGAAGATAATTTTAAATGTGTGCCTGGCCCTTCAATTGAATTTATGTGCAACTCATTAATAAAGTTTGTCCTGCATATGAAGGCCCAGTCATAAAGTTGCTTTCCACATAACCCCAGACTAGTATTAGTGCCATACACTACACAGAAAAAAGGATCTGTGCAATCAGTGCAATGGAGGTAGGCTTGAAGATAATCCATTTAATATTTTATCTATTTTTGTATACTGATAAGTCAGTATATGAGCATGTCAGTTCATAACATCAGGCCACACAATGTCTCGTGCCTCACAGTCGAACCTGAAATCCACGTTTAATTTTCTGAGGTCTATCATGAAGGACCAGTCGCGTTTGGAACCTGGAAAATTGTGTTTTCTGGCTGTAGTTTATGCAATAAACCAGAATAGTAAATCCAAATCTCGTGCAGCAGGTCTTCAGAATAGACACTTAGTGACAAACAGATGTAACTTGAACGTCTTGAAGCACATCACCTCCGCCAAGAACCAGTAGTAAAGATCGTAGAACTGCTGCACAAATCTGCAGGGCTAGATTTTTAAATGCTAAGACAGAAAAGCAAAGTAGAAGTCGAACCAGTAAAAGCAACACTTGCGGCGTTCATGGAGAGGTCTCGCTCGCTACGTTCCAGCCTTTGTATCAACGTTAGTGTTACACGACCACTTACCGTTTGCAGCTGGATGCTAGTAATATGTGTATCAAACACAACACATTCACGCAAACTAACGAGATGAATGAGAGCAGGATGCGATAGAGCTCGCGCTGTACCAGAAGCATCAAAACACGTTTCGGCTACTGCAGAACAATTCAGCTGCGGTTGCTACTCACATGTTTGGCAATGATTGCAATACGAGACGAGACAGATGAAGGATGCGAACAGCAGTCCACCGCGGATGCTATACCATCGTACTTGGCGGTCGGCGTGGTGGTCGTTTTGATGCTTATTCTAGTGGTTAGACCAAGAAAATACAACTGCGTGAAAATATAACAATAAAGGCAATTGTTTTTTTCCCCCGTAACGCCCCCTTGCTGCGGCACGGGCCTCTCTTTGACATTTCCCGACCACCAGGGTGAGAGTTCAGGCAGACAACGAGGGCTGCTGGAGCGACAAGAAGGTAGAATATGCTGGAGGACCAGAAGATGTGTTTGAGCATCACACGATGACGTGTTGGCAGCAGCTCTATTTAAATCCACCTTGCTGTCATTTAAGACAGACAAAGCAAATTCTTATTGGTTTATACATTCAGCATTCTGTCAAACAGGTGTTTTTTCGATTAGAGAAATGGTTTCAAACTTTCATTTCTGAATTGTTTGTAACAGTCCAATATTCATTAGCCTACTTATGATTAGCTGTCCAACAGTTTATTGAAGAAGAATAAAAATGTAGGTACAGATTTAGCTAAAATCTCAGGGCCATTTGTATGAGGTGTGTGAAATTCTACTCCATTTGATAAAAAGATAAATATGTTTCATATAGATTAAAACACATTTACCAAGTTTTTATTCATACAGCAAAAGATATTTCTGTTTGCTTTTACCATCACATAAGAAGTACTCAACTATTTATATTGCACCATGAATGCACAGGAAACAGTTTTCTAAAATATATTTTAAAAATTGATATTTATTTTGAATACCTTGTTTTTGTTTTTTGGGTGGGTGGGTGGGTGGGGGGTGGGTCTCTATACAACCTACACAAAAGATACATTTTCATTCAAAAGGTTCAGTGTCTGAACTTTTTAAAAAAGATATCAGATTCTCAAATA
Organism: Pimephales promelas; assembly: GCF_016745375.1. Next base: position 7,835,267 of record NW_024121355.1, on the reverse strand, counting down.
TTTTGTGTTAAAATAAAAATAATTAATCATTATTTTCAGAAATGTTTTCAAAAATATTTAATACAAACTTTTAATATATATATATATATATATATATAAAATATTGTCATATTTTTGAACAAGTAATTGTTTTTTTAACAAATAATTGTTTTTTTTAAACAGAAAGGTCTTTTTTCTGACATTTAAAAAATATACAGTATGTAACTGTTTATATATATATATATATATATATATATATATATATATATATATATTTAATTCCAGGCCTACTTTCTAAATAAATAATATAGTTTATAATATATATATATATATACAATGTATTATTTATTTATTAATTTAGAAAGCAGGCCTGGCAATATACAATATATCATTATTACTTGTATAGTAATAATATATTAATAATATAATATATTATTACATTCTAGCTAATTCATAAAATACTTTTAACAAATGAGACCTTATTGTAGTGTTTATTAAATGTGGTATGCTACACTTTGATTTTCATCTAGCTCATTTTATATTGAATATACAAAATCCACAGATGCTGTGAAGGGATTGCTGCAAATTTTACAGTAACTTACTGGCAGCTGGATGCCAGTAAGTTACTGTAAAATGTTTTACAGAATCATTACTGTATTTTCACTTACAGTATACTGTACCTTTACTGTATTTACAGTATACTGTACCATTTACAGTATTTTGTCTAGTTACCTTATTGTCATTTACAGTATTAGTATTGATTTTTTTTTTACGTTTACCCCAACCCCAAAAATTACAACTCATGAACATATGTCCTTAAATATTCTTTTTAATATATTATATCTTTTTAATAAAATATTCTTTTTAATATGTAATATTAAGGGAATAGCATATCGCCGGCGTTGAGTCGTCTCTTCACAGGCGTTGGTCTTCTCATCACAGGCGTTAGGGCGTCCGAATCCCCGTGAAAGGCTGGATACAAAACTGCAGCTGACAAACGCCATTTTTCTCACGTCCCGAGATAACAGCTGAAAGGCAGATGGGAAATAATTAGCATAGCTGATGTTTATAATGATTTCCATTGGTTCCGTATGGCATAACAGAGGAATAAAAGGTAAGCATTATGTGAATGCTTGACTAAAGAGATGCGTCTTTAGTCTAGTTTTAAACTGTGTCAGCGAGTCAGAGCCTCGGACCGTATCGGGAAGGCTATTCCAGAGTTTTGGAGCTAAATGCGAGAACGCCCTTTAGTGGACTTAGATATCCTAGGAATGACCAGAAGCCTTGAATTTAATAACTTATAACTAACAACAACGACAGGAAGGGTAAAGATCATGTAAGATATGATGTTGTATGGTGTTTATAGTTTTTAAATAAATTAAACAACGTTTAAAATATTAGTTAGCAAGATTTTGCTATATTGATAATGGTATATTGCTAACCCTTTCCTCCTCCTCCTCAAACGTCAACCTGTTCTGTGTATCAGTGGAGAGCGTCAGCAGTGATGTACAGTCCGGAAGGAATGGCTTCTGCAAATTCAAAATAAAGAACAGAAATGGATGGATGATTATTTAAAAGCACTTTAATTCTGCTGCCTGGTAAATCTGTTTTCTCCTCTTCCGTTGGTTTCATCAACAGTTACACAATTATGTTTGCCTGTTAAACTAACGCATACTTCAGCTAATTTAGTTGATGTTATCTTACTCACCTGTAGATGTCATCATCACCATTACGATGGCTCTCACAAGAAAAGACTCCAAAACACACCTCCGACATTGCAGACATGATTCAGGCCACAAACTTAAAAGTAAAACAGAAGTTGTAATTAACAATGGTGTCGCTTAAAGTTTACTTAAAAAAATACAATTATGTCACAATTTACTCAGCCTCAACTTGTTCATAACCTGTAATAATTTATTTTTTTGTGCTTTATACAAAAGAAGATATTTAAAAAAAAAAACATGAGTAACCAAACAAGATATATCCATAGTATTTTTTTTATTATAGAAGTCAATGGGGATCAGCAAACTGTTCCATTATCAACATTATTCAAAATATCTTCTTTTGTGTTCAGAAGAAAGAACTTCCAAACACCAAAACAACTTTTTTAGTTAATGATCTGTAAGAATGGAGCTTCATAAATGCTGTTCATTAATTCGAGTAAATTTTTTGACAATTGAGTATAAAGTGTTTTAATTTTCAAATATCTGGTGAAAAACGTCTGAGTGCTGCCCTCTTCAGGTTAAACGGAAAGCTCCTGCAGTAGGGGTACTTTCTGACGTAGGGAACTCTCAGACGCCACTCTGTCACACCCTTGGTGCGAGCTCACCACGCCCTTGGCAGCCCCTGGTATAAAAGCATCTGGTTCCGTCAAAACTACTGTAGCGAGTCAGGAGTTGGATTTATGAGTATTGAAAACGATCAGGATAGCATATATTACCATCTAGTTAGCACAGCATTTATATAGTTATTTATGAAAACAATCAGGATAGAGTATTGTTGCATCTATTTAGCATAGCATTATATAGATAATTTAGATTATTTTGTGTAGCTAGTAGCATAGTACAGTTAGGATAGCTTCAAGTTAGCATAGATTAATCAGTGTTTAGTACAGTGATCAGGATAGTAACGGAATAGAGGTGGACATGGGCTTCTCCACACAGTGCCAAACACTGCTCCTCCTGCATGGACTCCTCCACCGCAGCGGCGTCTTGATGTGAGTGATCATGGATATTTTAATCACAATTTATGGTTAGGATAAAGTTAATCCTCTGGGGTCGACAAACGAGCCGGCGCATTTTGCTGGATTTTTTCACATAGCGGCAGAATATCAATATGAATATATGCCCACAGAGCGTGCGCTATTGAGATCAACTCGACGACAAAACTCATCAGATGCCGATCGCGATGCGGAAGTTGAGACCGCAGTTTGAGCCAGCGGCTCGAATGGATTTGGTCCTGTGTCTACATACAATTCACCCTCATCCACTTCAGGTGACGGTGAAGGTGAGGGAGAAAAGTCCTCGACTTCAAATGGCCGCTCTGTTGCAAAGGCAGCTACTTGCGTCACTCCAGTCTCTCTCTATATTAGAGTCTGACAGCAGCTGTCACTCACGGCGGGTCTCAGGTGCACGCCCCCTGGCCCCGCTGGGATCTGCCCATTTTTTCAGCATTTTTCAAATATTGCTAGTGGGTGGAGTCAGTCTGACAGGGGTTTAGTTACCCTTTAAACTATTTTATCATGTTAGCTCACTGTTAACGTTGCTATATCTGGCTAACTAGCTAAGTTGTGATACATAGGGGAAGGGAAATACATATGTTATTATTTTTCTCTGTTTAATAAGTTTACTTCGGCTTATTTAAGTTAGGTGAAGTCAACCTACCAGTTGATGTTATGACGGCAATGAAAGGGCTCCAACACACACCTCCATCGTTGCAGACTGCAGACATTATACAGATCACAAACCTGAAAATAAATCCAAGCATATATTTGAAAATCTTGTTTAAAAACCTCACTTAAACAAGGGTTTCGTCTATCGCACTTTACCTCAGTATTTCACGACACATAGTTCGTTGCGGGCTCCTGGCGAGCTTTCGTTAAAGAGGCAGAGATACACACAAACGTTATTGTTATTGTTTTAACTAAAGAATATTTTGGATAATATAGGTGAGCTTAGCTTATACTAGAACTTACCAGTTAATATTATCACCGTGATGGAGATCCTATTCAAATACTGTTCAAATTACAGAAACCAGTTACATCGCTTTAATCGTAAAAAGCAGTGCTTTTCCATGACGCCAGGGCTGAGAGACATCTCGTGCTTGTCCTCTCCCTGTTCTGTGAGAGCAGCAATCTCTGTCTGTCCATAGTATTCATCTACAGAGAGGCCTGATGTGTCAGAAATGTTCTCATTTGCATGATGGGAAGGTGTCAAGAAATTAAAATCCTCAAAAAGGTCCGTCGTATCATATGGCACGAAGGAGGAGGGATTCTTTATGTTGATGCTGTCATCAGCTCTGTTTGTCCCATCCACATCACTGCCAAGACAAAGAGAGAGAACATCTTCAACACAAGAGTCCAGGCGAGGCTTTGAATGTGGAGGCTCAGAGAGCTCAAAATCCTCATGCATCTCAAAACGTTCGACAGCAGCAGGAGAGAACTCATTGCCAGAGTAAATAGCCCTCTTTCTCTTTCTTGAGCCTGTGAAATAAGACAGAAGTTCCTCAGAATCAGTGGCTGCAGCTTCCATGACGCCAGGGCTGAGAGACATCTCATGCTTGTCCTCTCCCTGTTCTGTGAGAGCAGCAATCTCTGTCTGTCCATAGTATTCATCTACAGAGAGGCCTGATGTGTCAGAAATATTCTCATTTGCATGACGGGAAGGTGTCAAGAAATTAAAATCCTCAAAAAGGTCCGTCGTATCATATGGCATGAAGGAGGAGGGATTCTTTATGTTGACGCTGTCATCAGCTCTGTTTGTCCCATCCACATCACTGCCAAGATTCTTCACCCCATCCTTTAAGCTGGCAGGCCAGAAGGCTGGTGGAAGGTTGTAAACACCCACAAATTTCAATGGACCAAGCTCCTTTAGATTTGAAGGATCCCAGATCAAATCTAAACATAAAAAAACAACATATAAATATCTCTATCACCTCTGTACTGATAAACTGCAAAAATGGTTTGATATTAATGTTATGGGAAATTACTTTCGGGTCTGATAACACCACAATGGGTCTCAATTGCATCAGATCTTGGAAGGGCGATAGATTCCACCTCATCTCTGCAATCCTGCAGTGGGTAAGGAGGAGGTGGATATGGAGGTATCATGAAGTCATTTTGGGTCATGGGGGGTCCTTAAAAATGACACAATGTAATTTAATGTAACAAGCAAAAATATTTAAATCAGATTTACCTGATGTTGTATAAAGAAATAGTATTAAAAATATCATTGATCATAATTCATGTAAACACTTGGGGACCCATTCAAAATCTTCCGCGACCCACTTGTGGGTCAGGACCCCGCCTTTGGGAATGACTGTTGTAGAGCATACCGTTCCTGTGAGATAAGTTCTGCAGAAATGATAATCTCTAATTGGTAATTGCTAATATAAATATTAACATGTAGTGTCAAGCTGATTGATCGGTGGGTGGCACAATGAGTCATTTGGGGGGGGCACTGCACTTGATATCTATGCTTGATATTCGACACATATCTATGCTTGATATTCGACAAAAAAACAAAACAAACAAACAAACTGCCATCTGATTCAGCGCACTGAGCGCAGCGCCGCGTTGATCCTCTTGAACACACACCACTCTTCCCTGTCTATGCACTCTTCTGAGGGATTGTTTCACAACACGAGGGAGCGGCAGATATGTGACTCTCTCTAGTGGTCAAGTAGCATTGTTTCGACACGAGAGCAGAAGCATATTTCTTCTTGCACGCCCTCTGTGTGTTACACAAAGTTATATCATGATTTCAAGATCATTCCGGTCATAGAAGGCCACCGAGACTTCTCTCGTCCTCGCATAACATCGAGCAGCTCTTCGACCTGTCAGGTAAAAACAACAACGCTGTTATTTATTACAAACATTCAACACGCAACTGCTTTACTCTGGTTGGGCGTTTAAATATGTAAAAAAAATAATTCCAACATCTGTAGCGCGTGTGAAATCATGTTCTGCCGAGCGCGTGACATTTTGTGACAAAGCCACATGCTAAATTTGCACGAAAGAAGAATGTCTATATTAATATTCGACACAGTAGTAGTCATAGGCTTCGTGCGTGGGGTCGCTCCCATAGCAGGACAAACTGACCTGGCATGAACCAAATTTACCTCATGTTTGGTTATTGCATTGTTGGAAGTTCATTCAAATTAGCCTTTTAAACAAAATCGTTATTATTTTGTTCGCCTATTTATTAAAAAAAGTTACAACTTTCGCCAAACAGGCATTTATTAAGAACACAGTTCATATTTACCTTTCTAAACTGTTTATTATTTGTATTCAATCATTTGGTAGCACTTTACGGTTGTTCCTCGTGTACACAAGTATGTATTTATTTTAGTTTTTATTGTAATAACTGGATAATAACTAGGTACTAATCCTGAGCTTACCCTTAAATCTAACCTTAACACATCCATCTAGTTAGTTTCCTAAATTGCTGGAGCCACTCCTACTGTAAAATAAAGTGCAACCATTTTTTTTGTTTACATTCATTCATATAGTATTATATTTACAATTTTCAGGCCTATTTTTTTACAGGCCTATATATTAATTACTATATATATATTGCATCAAGCTTTGTTTTGTGATTGCATTTTTTGAAGGCTGGTGTCCTTATTTTACTACCCTAAGCTACTGTTGGCCTCCTGACTCACATGCTGTGGAGATAAGCTGTCAAACTTGTTTCACAGACAAGGACATGCAGAGCAATTAGACTAAAACAATGTGTATGTACACAGAGGCAATTGCTTAGAAATCTTAATTTGCCAGTTTGCATTGAAAGGATGTGGATTCCTATGCTGAGTTTGACTGCCCTGCCACACGTTGGTGGGATATTTGGAGGTCTCATCACACGGAAGGAGGTCAAGACCTGGTACACCACACTCAATAAACCCTCATGGAGGCCACCTAATGCTGCCTTTCCAGTGGTGTGGACCACTCTCTACACTGGCATGGGGTAAGTTCAAACAGAGGCCACTTATTGTTTCTATCAGTTATGCATTTAAAAGCTTTGAAGGAAGTTGAAGTTAAGTTTAAAAGTTAATAAGTAACTAAAAAAACCTCCAAATGGTGTGATTATGGTGGTAATGTTTTTTTTTTTAAGGTACGGTTCATACCTTGTGTGGAAAGAGCTTGGAGGCTTCAGCCAGGATGCAGTGGTGCCACTGGGGCTCTATGGGTTGCAGTTGGCACTTAATTGGGCCTGGACTCCCATCTTCTTTGGAGCACACAAAATAAAACTGGTGAGACATTACTCTGGTTCAAAAGTCATATTGTTTAGTTAAACTACTTTAAAGGAAAACTAAGACCAGTTTCTCTGCATATGAGATAGTGTCAGATTTTTGTGAAGACATGCTTGACTGAATCTCTATAGTACAGTTGTTTTGTTGCTTTTCCATATATAGGCGATGATTGAGATAGTGATGCTGAGTGGCACAGTGGCAGCCACAATGGTGTCTTGGTATCCCATCAGCCGCACTGCAACACTGCTCATGGTACCATACATGGCCTGGCTCTGCCTAGCTACCTGCCTCAACTACTGCATTTGGAGAGACAATCCAGATCCCAAAAAAGACGACTAAAGAAGGCAATAAAAACTAACACGACTGACTAGAAAACTACTTTATTTTGCTTGTTGGCCATTTGAAGTTACTATTTAATAATGAAGTTGGTTTTTTTTATTTTTTAACTTTACTTTCTTGTTTATAATATCAGAAAAGTCACCATGTCTTAATTATAAATGCAGGAAAGGCTATAAAACGAGAATGTTCAAATGCTTCCAATTTTTTTTCACTTAAGTTCAGCATTTTACACAGATCAGTTTAGAGGCTCTTCCAAATTAAAATGTTTGTTTGTCTTGCCTATTTTTATAAATAAAAAATGTTTTAACAACTCTGCTTCGTGAAAGGAAATTCAGTTACAGCATCGATTTTGTTTCAAACAACAAGGTCTGGTCACAGGGTGGTGGTCAGGCAGGGTAGGTTTTTATCATCTATCTTTTATGAACATATTTTCCCATGGCGTGGTGGGCCATTTTATCACTATCTGCCAGAAAATTCCCCAGTGTGCAATCCACTTTGTTGTTTCACTTATACGTGCAACTTTCTTTTAGTAAACTGCTGTAATTTTATCCTAATCCTAAATTACAAATTGCACAAATTTTGTTCACAATTTACAAATTCACATTAAATGATGCTGGCTTGTTAAAATGGAAATTACAGTTTTACTTTAGATTTTAAGGAATAAATATATAACCCCAAATTATGTTAAGAGAATTAATAAAGAAAGACTGACTTCTGATTTTTTTTTTTTCTTTTTTTTGAGTGAACCTCCCTTAACCCCCCATAACTACGTATGCAAAACAGGATTCAACCATCTAGAAAAACAAAAAACAAAACATAGTCTTAAGTTTAGAATGTACATAATTCAACATGGCTTTTATCCAGTGGAATCATAAAACATACTGGGTTGTTTTACAGTAAATACAAAAAATATTTATTTGCATTATGGATTCAAGAGAAATAATACGCAAGTAATAATCTATGAAACTGAATGTTGTTTTTCCTGAATGATCACATTTCTCTAACTTTAATAAAGCTCTCCAAATAAACCATCCGTCCGTTTACTTCCATGTTCCATCAACATGAAGAGAGCTACAGTTGTTAAAAGTGAAGATTTAAATACACTCCTTGTTTTATTTGAATAGGTGCAAAGAAGATCTGTACAGTATGATGATTATTTTTCAGTTTTTTCAGGGGGTCCATCTTCAGGTTTAGAGGAGAAGCGCTCTGTTAGTGTCTTCCACAATCCCTTCTTTACCTCATCTGCTTGCTGCATGTTTCCTTCAAAAGACAAAATAAACAAGCTAGTAATACAAATTACCTTTTAAATTCTAGTACACATAAAAATGACAGCTAATGAACCATCAATTTTACATAAAATGTAAAGGTGACATACAACCTGCTCTCATAGTGAAAATTCACAATACAATGCAACAATAACAAAATGTTTCCTCCCTAACTAATATATATAAATATACTACATTGTTGTCTCTTCACTAGATTATGAGATGCTACATGACACTGAATGTCAAAACAGACTAGTACTTTACATTTAAGCTTTAAAGAAATCTGTATATACGCACTACTCAAAAGTTTGGGGTCAGTAAGATTTGTTTTAACAATATGGACACATTAAATTAATTAAAAGTCAAGTGACAAAGACTTTTACATTAACTTCCTAAAGAATCCACTGTTTTAAAGAACATTTCTTGAGCTGCAAATTAGCATTTTAGAATAATTTCTGGAGGATCATGTGACACTGAAGAAAGACTGGAGTAATGATGCAGAAAAATCAACTTTACTATCATAGGATTAAGTTTACATTCTCACCTGTTGCCAATAGTATTCGGCACTCTTCCACTGTCACGCCTGTAAAACTTGTATCTTTTGCTCGTGGAAACTGAAAACAAACAGACAAACATATTATGATGTTGTCAACCTAAGGTTTGTGTCAATCGAATCAACTAAATGAAAGACATTCTACAAAAAATGTGAGGAAAGATGGGACAATACATATTGCAGTCTCCACAGCTGCATGAATGCGAGCTATGAAGATTGTAAAGATACAACAAAAAAAATACAACATTTCTGAAGAAGACAGGACAGTTTAAATAAATCTGATTATGTAAATATAAACTTGGATCTAGAAAATCTTTTAAGAAATTCACTCACCTTTTCTTTGTACACATTACTGTTGATGCGGGCCAGACTTTCATACAGCTGATCACATTTCTCTGGGTCTGAAATCTAAATTGAAACAAGACAACATAGGCAATGTTGCATAAGATATTTGTATTGTAGTTTAAACAGTATTTTTTTACAAGAAAAAAACATACGAGCAAGAGAAAATAAACATTCAGGAACATTTTACAGAAAGAATTCATCTAACATATCCTAATAAATAACATGTTAGCGACTGTCTAACAGTTAATGGACGCGAGAATACCTCTGCGCATATTATGAAAGATGACATTTGACTTGTCTTGAAACTGGCAAGGTCTGCAACAAGGTAAATAGTGCAGTAATTCACTTAGTAAATCCCCTAACGTACCTGTGTATTTTCGCCTTCTCGGAAAGCACTAGCGACTCTTTGGCGTAAAAACGTTCCTAAATCTCGCCCTTTCTTTGATTCGTCCTTTGGCCATTCCTCGCATAGCTTTAGAAATCGACGGTATCTGGTGGCAGACATGTTTTACGTACAGGAGTTGTAGGTGGTGTTTCACAACTGCACTACTGTGTTGAAAACTGTAAGCCGCGGAGGGTCAAATAAAATGGCGTTTCAAAATTGATGCCTTATAGAACAAATTGCCCGTCTCTAAATACGGTTTGTCCCAGTTGAGATTCCGTAGTCCATCCTGTTAACCTCGTGGTTTGCCGTAGAAATCTCAAGGTAATTTCAAAGACCCTCTGCTCGGCTAATACTAAAAGAATCATTTAGCACCGAATAAAATGAGCGGAAAGAAAGCCGATGGGAAATCGGGCGGCGTCATGGGCTGGATAAGCACAGCTTGCCATTTTGCAGCGGACAGAAATGACTTTAGAAGGTTTGTTATTATTGTTGTAAATGATGTGACACAAACAGTAATGTTACTGCTGCGTTCAACTCCTATACCTGAAGTAATGTTCAAATGTATTCTTTTAAATATCCTGCCAGCATCTGTAGTGATCCCATTTGTTTCATTGTTACAGGAATCTCCTTGTAAACCTGGGTTTATTTGCTGCGGGTGTTTGGGTCGCAAGAAACCTCTCAGATTTCGACCTAATGTCTCCTCAGCCAATTACGTAGCTCCCGATCAACAACTACAAAAAAAGGTATTTTAGGTGAAACAGCAAAAAACAACTTAAAAGCATTGTTCCACCTTTCCAAAACATATCCGAGACTTAACTCCTTGATTTTCTCTTCTCGAAATAGGTGGTGTTGAAATGGAAGAACATTTTCTACAGTGGGTCTTGTTGAACAAGCCCATTCGACACTTAAGGGGAATAAATCCCAGCAACTGGATGATTACAATTGAAGATTTCTTGTGTATTTTGTGTTTTGTTGAAATAAAGCTCACGTTGAACAGTTGCCTAAAGCAGTTTATTCATGAATACATCAAATGTACATAATTTTGGAACAATATTCAAGAAAATTAAAAAAATTCCAATAAAATTTATATTTTAAAGCACTTAATGCATAGTTTGATACCCTTTTATGTAGCATTTCCACACTTGCAATCCCTTATTTTGAAGACAAAACTTTGATCCAGGTCTCTTTTTCTGACCTGAGGAGACATAAGTATTACTGTTTTAGATATTACCTTACACAAGAATTATGTCATAATAATATTGTCATAATAAAAAGTGCTCAAGAACACAAACACAGGGGTTGGACAAAGAAACTGTTTGAGGTTTCACATCTATATCTTAACTGATTTTACATTCTACCAGTAAGAGCAGAGTGTGAATTAGATGTATAGTTCAATAGAGGAACTCAAATGGTTGTTGTGCATCTTGCTGGCTCATCTGTGACCAGGACAGCAAGTCTTTGTAGTGCATTGAAAGCTATGGCATACAGGGTAGTGTCAGCATATCACCACCTAGGACAAACCACAACCACATCTCGCATCAACAGGAGTAACTGTTGATGCAAGAGGAAGCTGTATGAAACGGATGTTTAGGTACTAACCTGAATCTAAATACTTTTTGAGCCACTTGGGAGTCAAATATTCCTATTCCAAAAAATAATTTAATTCACCAGCATCAAATCGTGACATGGCCACTAATCTGGAAGAATGGCTCAAAATCCCTCAGGCCATTGTTAAGGACTTGTCTCTGGCATTCCCAAGACGAATTGAATTTTGCCAGAAAAAGGAGGCCCTACACCATATTAATCAATTATTTTCATCATCTAAAACCAGGAATTTCAGTTTCACCGTCCAACCCCCATACTTGTAGTCTTGGCAATGGATTACATATTGTATAGTGAAAGTTACCGTGTGTGTGCAGCCAATATGAGGACGCTGGAAGACCTATTGTGGTTCTTAGGCAGATGGAGCAGGAGGGACTCAGCAGGTAGTCCCAAAATTGTTTTGATTTCCTCTACACGCACATTATCAGGAAATAGTGCATGGTCCTGCACAACAAACCTGGGTCCACTGAGTGGAGTGTAAAATGACAATAACATTGGATATCAAAACTTTAACATAAAACAAGCTTACAAAAACATTTCACCAGATCATACCTTCTAACAGAGAGGAGCAAAAGATCATTGAAGAGATGAATGTATACATCTTTGTGAGAGACTACAGAGACTTTGTTATCGCCACCAACAATTTTTAGTTGCTTCAAAGTTCCCTCTTGAATCAAATGACGCCCTCTCTTGATTAATGGAATGGACTGATAGAGAACAGAAGAAAACAGGTTTAAAGATAACAGCAGAAAAACAAAATTACATGTACGTTAAGATTTTATACCTTGACATTTCCAAAATCCACTAACTTGTCCAAACAAACAAGCAGCTCTGTCCTCTTCATTTGTTCGACACTTCTGTCACACTCCTCCACGATCTACACGAAACAGATTTATGAAATTACAAATGCATTCATTTATAAAGTAACAGATGAATTGCATCCAATTATGAAAGCTTGTTTTTGCCATGGAATAAAAAAGGAAAAAGGTAATTATGACTTACACAATTGTTTCACATATTTTTTTTGCTAAAATTGTTGTGGCAGAAACAGGTTTCCATACAGCATCTAATATTGATCAATTGATGTCCAAGATAATTTATATATAAAGATATCAGGGACATTTATGATTTTGAAAGCAAAGCATGACAGCCTACCTTACGTACAGCTTCAATGGCTTCCGTCAAATTAGAGACGTTAAGATAAACACCTTTAGTTCGCTTGAGAATGTTCTAAAACAAAACACAAACAATTCATGTTCACAAAGATGTTAACAGTATTTTCTCTGAAGAGTCAACACTCCCTGGCTTGTATAAAAGGAAAGCCAACCTCAAGTAAGAGTGTCATCCGTGTGATCCTCTGAAAAGGAAGAATCAAGAAAGATTTGAGCGTCTGTCTCTGGCATTGTGGATCTTTCTCTAGTTTCTTCAGGATCAATGCAAATTTCCTGTTGCTCTGCCTGGTGGGAAGTGGAAAATGGTAATTAGAAGGCTACCATACCAAAGCTATAAGATTAAATTGAATGATGTGTTCAATATGGAATAAACATAAAAATGGAACAAACAGCAGCTGAGTGATGATGGCCTCCTGGTACATCATGTTGGTGATATACGGCACATAGACTTGTTGGAAGTCTTGCTGGTGGTTCAAAACAATATCACCAACCCGTGACATCACCACATCCTGCCTGAGATGGGACTCCAGGTCCTGCAGAATCCTAAATAAACCCAAATAATGTAATATTGCATTATGATTTTATATATACACAAGGCTGCATTTGATCAAAAAAAAAAAAAAAAAAAAAAAAAAAAAAAAACAGTAAAAAAAAAAGAAAAAAAAAAAAGAAAAATATTTCCCCATTTTAAATTTAAAATAAATGTGATGGTAAATCAGAATTTTCAGCAGCCATTATATTACAAATACAGCAAAAAAAATACTGTGAAATAATATTACAATTTAAAATTATATTTTTATATTTAAATAAATATATATGAATTTTCAGCAGCCATGACAGAAGTCTTCAATGATCCTTCAGAAACTCAAGTAACATTTTTTTTAATTATCATTAATTTTGAAAACAGTTATGCTGCTTAATAGTTTTGTGGAAACAGTGAGACATCTCTTTATATACTTTGAATTTAGGATTTTTCATTGAATAGAAAGTTTAAAAGAACAGAAATTTGAAATAGAAAGCTTTTGTAACATTATAAAATGTATTTACTGTCACTTTAAACCAATTTAATATAGCCTTGCTGAATAAAAGTATTAATTAAAAAAAAAAACTTTTAATGGTAGTGCATGTAAATCATTAGATTAATATACTATTAAAGTCCCCGTGAACCGGAAGTTGCAAACGATTTTTCTCCAGTGCTGTGACGTATTTCCAAGTGAAGCGGAATATTGAACAGAGGGCAGGGTTTGACTCTAGCGCTCCTCCTCTCCATCTCTCGCTCATAGCAAACTAACGGTTTGAGGGGAGTGGTTAAGCGTTTCCCCACCCAAACTGTGAAACCTACGTCATTAGAAAAAGAAACCGTTCCAGACCGGAAGTAACTTTTCAGATTTTGATTAAAGATTACTAAGGTAAAACATTTTTTTAATATATATTCACTTGCACGGATTAATTGTTCACCACAAGACTAGTAATATGCGCTAACAAAGTAAATAGGTTCAATTTTGATTTCACGGGGACTTTAAATAAACATTTTCACATAATACTTGTAATTGTAATTTTTTATCATTAGATATTTAGAAATTCATATTTTGGCAATCAGTGAGATCAAGTGAAGAAAGCATAATGTATCTTTCATATACATAATTGTATTGTATATCCAAGCATGTATTCTCACCGTTGACTGACTCGGCAGACGTCCTTTAGGTTGGAGAACAGAACATGATGCTGCACACGGGAGAGGATCTGTTTAAGTTCTGCTGAGCACTGAAACACATTCAGAGCTACCACCAGACTCTTCTGATACGAGGCCTCCGACACAATCAGCTCAAACGTGGCCTAGCCCGAAATCACAAAACAGAGGGATGAGTAGTGTAACTTTACAGTAGACATCAGACCAAGGTCACATTTCACAAGCATGCAGCAGTCTTGTAGGTATCCTGCAATATACACCTCCTGAAGCTGGATCTCCTGCGCACTGAGGGACTTCAGCAGACACTCAACTTGTGGTAACTCCTGCCACAGAGCGTATGGCTTAGCATGTAGTCCTGGTGGACTCAACACAGAGGTTGGGCTTAAAGGAGGAGGAGTTTTCAGACCATGAAGACGAACCAATGACACCAATTCTGAAAGTCCTGCGTGCTGTGCCTGTGCTCGGTGTAAATCCTTCTTCACAGACTTCATCCAATACTCCTGATATAAAGGGACAGCTGGGAAAACAAAATTGGAACATATCAAAACAATATTTGGTGCTACCATCTGTATTTGGTAAATAAATTCATATCATATTGTGTAACGAAAATTTATTTGTTTTACATGACCCCAACCATCCATTCTCATACACTCATTACAGTAAAGTGAAAATCATACAACTTTTCTTTAAGCAAAATATTTTGTGTGCGTGTGTGTTTTTTTGATGTTTGGATGAAATGAGATCCAGCTACAGCATCTGGTTGACAGTTTTTGCAAGATTCATCAATAAACTTACAGCTGTTGATGTACTTGGATTCAAACTTGGCAACATACGTTTCCTCTTGTTGTGCATTGACTTCAGTTGCATCTGCCCTGAAATGAGAAGAATGCTTAAATGCTTTGTTTTTGAGCAAAGGCGGATGTACAGACAGAAATCGACAGTTTGTTAATACTCAATGCCTGAATTATCATTTAGTTTGTTACCTTTTCACCTCATTCTCCTCACAGTTCATGTCAGATGATTCAAGATTGGAGCTCTTCGAAGAAAAAAGGGATGAAATGGGCAGAGAAAACCCCATTAAGTTCCTTAACTGTGAGGTTCCAATAGATCTAAGGGCTTCAGACAACCCTTGAGATGCACTAAGGAAAAGAGATCAAAATGAAAAAGAGCTAAAAAATTAAACACCATCCTGGCACCATCTGAAGCTTTTTTAAAAAGTTTATTGCGAGGTAGGCGGCAAATAGGAAACTAAACATCAGGCAAGGATAAGAATAATTATGATATTAGGTCAGGTCAGAACAACAGAAGCTGCGTTTCCATTAACGTTACCCTTCAATTTGCGCAAATTGAAATTGCGAAATGAAAATACGCTCAATGGAAACACGTCAAAAGTATAACATACGTACTTCAGAGTAAAAATGTATTTTAATTACATACGAGTAAAGTTCAACAGATGGCTCACAGTCCTCCACATATAGGCCTAGGAGTTGTTCATCCAGCCCGGGACGAGCATCTTCTGTTAGGCCAACATCATCTCTGTCGGCCCAGATACTCTCATTCTCCATGACATGAGCCATTTAAGGTAAAGTTTCTTACAGTTTTATGCGTAGTATTAAATTTAAATTCAAACTTCGCAATAAAATACCTATTTTATCCGTAGATACTCATACACCACTGGAGTACTTTCCAAACCACAGGATTAAGATCTGTCTGGGTCTAATTGACTCTGAAGAGCGTCCTCACCTGTCCAATTTCCCACAACCAATTTTGTTGCGTTTGATTGGGCGAATAAGATTAGCCTACTTTATTATTGGCTGAACCTAAAGAAACAATAAAGAAAATGTAATGTCGTGTCTCAGTGTCATGACATCTAATGAAATAATGACAACAAGATTTTCATTATCATCCCATTACAATGAAATAGTGCAAATAAATAAAAACTTAATGTTACTAATAACATGCTTTATTTTCTGAATAAAATAGTTTTAATTAAAATTTCTTTTCTAATTTATATTACGGTTTAAAGGTCAGATTTAACCAAAACACTTCAATGTGAGAATCAATGTGTGTAAAATGTAAGCAGTTTATGCTAGTATTATGCTTAGTCTTTTTTTTGTCAAAAGTCATGATTTCTGGCAAATTATTATTGCACTTAAATCATACAAAAAAACACAACTTCACACTTGAAATATAAGAATCACTTTTTCCTTTTATTTGGTTTTTAAACTGTATACAAGATGAAACTGAGTTTCTGAAATAGACTGAACACAATTGATATATGACCCAGAGATTACAAAAATAACAAGGGGGTAGACATGACAAAAGATCATAGACAGCTGGAGAGGGCACATCAGGACTTTACACTAAAATCTGTTTAGACAAGGGACAAAAAAAACAAGAGAATAAAACAGACATCCCAACAAAATGTAGTGGTTGCTGCCCTGACGGCATATTGGGGGGGTAACTTTTCCTGTAGAACACTTTGTCAACACCAACTTTGTCCTGTCAATTTCATTTTAATGGAAAACACAATATAAAACACAACCACAACATCATGAATTTCATCAAAAGAAATACTACCGATAATAGACTGACAATATTCTTCAAGGATGGACTATGAACACAAAAGGTTATGGTATTTAAATCTACAATTTAATTTCAAAAGGCAACCTATAGAAAACATGTCAAGTTATACAGGATTGGCAACTATCAAATAAAATGGTTATTAAAGAGAAAACCTCAGCTTGAACATTATCAGCAATTCAAATTGGGAAAAGGACTGAAATTGGTGCTTTGCTGTTTACTATCTGTTCTGATCATATTTAAACAAAATAAATTTAGTAAGATGCTCCAGAAGATTCTGTGTAATGTCAGTAAACATCAGGCACATAAATCAATTTTGAGATCTAAAACCATGCAGGTGTTGAAAGATAGGAAACAGGTCTATTTCTGCCACATTCATTTCATTACAGAGCCCCACCACATTATGTAAACTATTCATATTCCTGTAAATTGTCTGACAGTTTATCAAATTTATTCAAACCAAACCAATAAAATCAACAATCTGTTACGAACTATTGAGGCAACATGCAAAACTTTAAAAAGACTGCACAGACTTTATCGTTCTGTTGAAAGTGAAATATGGCCAGCTTCTCGCATATCTGTTTTTAAACATTATGTATGCTGGCAAAGTAAAGAGCCAGAATAAGACCATCAAGTACAAGACAATGAGGACTGCTAAAGGAAAACCACAGGATGAAAAAGGCTCATATTTTGACTGACGGCATCCCTACAAAGTTGATTTAGAGTCTAAGTGGGCACAGTGATCTTTCTTGCAAGCAGCACCAATAAGGCAAGCTCCACGCTTCCTTGAGCCTGTTCCAGTGCCTCAGCGGCTTCACGAGCGGAGAACCCTGATGCCTGGATCCTCTGAATGTGCTCTAATGGAAACTGTCCAATCGAGGCCTGTGGTGCAATTTGGTTGGAGTCTCCAAGAAAAAGAGGATCCGCCTCAGTCGCTTGAGTTTGTAGGGATGGCCCTTGACTGGAACTGGTTGATATGCCAGCTGCAACAGAAAGGGGGCGCTGCTGAGACAGGTCAGCTGATGTGTCAATGCCTGAGGGGTTTTCGTCCACAATGTCCTGCACTTGCTGGCCCTCAGGGAGCTCAAGATCTCCCTGGGAAGAATCAGTCACCAGCCCAGAACCTTCCTCAATAACAAGGGCACAATTTCTTTCAGCTGCATAAGGGTGCTGAATCGTTTGTTCCACTATGGGATCTACCAGAGTAGACGCTTGGTTCTCTGTGTGCCTTGGATTGCCCGGTTCATCTAGAGTATCCCTCGCTGATTGAGAAGTAAATTCAGCTTTGGCAACACTTTCCTCCTTGTCCTTTGTTGTGGCAGTATTAGAGGATATGTCAATAGTTGGGTTCAGAGTGGCTTGGTTTCTTGCAGCATGATCCTGGTCCACTTCATCAACACATTGTCTTGACGTTGTAGCATTAGGGTCAGAAAGAGGATTCATTCCAGAAACTGTTGGCCAGCTGCTGGACATCAGAAGATTATGGAGCTCCTTAAGAGCTTGAGCCAATGAAGGGATGTTATCCAACTCCGGCTGGTCTCTTTCACAGGGTATTACACTCTTTTCAGTGTCTGAATTGACAGAAGTAGTGGCTGGTTCAGCAGGACAGGGTTCAAGGCTCAAATCTGGAACAGGCATGCACTGTGGTTGGGCCCCTGAAACATCTTCAATCACGCTACCTTGGTCTCTCTGGAACTGATCAGGAAAGTCATGGCCAGTTTCTGGTTTTGCATTGGAAGAAACATCCATGTCCATTTCCTGATCCAGTGTTAGAGTCTGAGAGCCTGGGCTAAAAGGAATAAAGGGAGATTCTGCTGCTACAGTCCCAGAGAAAGTGATATTCTTCCCCAAAACCGTGTCCATCGCACTGCCGGAATCTCCTGAAATGATGTCGCCAGTCACTTTATTGTCCTCGGGCACAGTACTAGAGAATGGTTCCTGAGAGGGAAGAGTTCTTGGGAGGGGAGCATCTGCATCCGTATCCGTCTGTAAGCAAGATGATGTTGAATCGGCCAGTCCTTGGGACTGAGATCTGAAGGTGTCATCAGAGGGATCTGGAGAGGGTTCACCAACTTTTAATGGCTGAAGTGGAGAGGATTCAATCGATGTGGGAATTTCAATTTGGGACGCTCCCTGGTTTATAGAGGCTGGGGCAGATTTGGAACGATCTAGGGTGAGACTGTGGGGATGACTTGAGGTTGACGATGTTGTGGGTTGCTTGAGAGGTTTAAATGGCAGGGATTGTGGTGAGGTAGTATTTCCATCTTCAATATCTGAGAGAGAAACAGTAACCGATGAACTTGTAAGTCTATATACAGTATAGTTGATATAAAACCAAGCAAATTCAGCAAACACTGCAAACCATGCAAAACAGTTAGCATCATAGAAAGGAAAAGTTGAACTTATTTCAAGAAATTACTCACAAAATGAAGGCCGTTCCAAAGCGTACCAATGTATATATTGTGTCTAATATTTACTGGGTCAAATATTGTATTAGGCTAATTCAATATTCCCTTTGTGACTGTAGTACCTGGTAGGTAGAGCCCTCTCCAGCTGTCTGTCCACATGACATCAGTTCTGTCCTGCTCATAGTTAGGGCACACAAACACCACACATTTCATGCAATAAGAGGCAAACAATTAGCAAAAACACATCCAGAGAAAAGGAGAGAAAAGAGGCATGCTCTTATCAATCACATAAGCTACACAAGGTGGTGTTCAACTCACATTATTCAAGGGTAATCTGTAAACATGAACTTCATCAACATGAACATGAATTACAGTGTTTGCTAGTATAAGAAGCACATTTTTTATCCTATATAGTGACATTCTTCATGTTAAAACTGAAGAATACATTCTGAAGAGCCAATGTCCTAACATAAAGTCATGTTTCCTCAGTATTCCTCAATATTGTTAAATATTACAACAATTAAAAAAACTAAACATGATCCTTAAGAAATCATTCTAATTTGCTGATTTGATGATAAAGAAACATTTTTATTATCATCATCAATATTAAAAACAGTTGTGCTATTTTTGTGGTAGTTTTGTGAACTTTTTTCAGAATTCTTAGATGCATAGAAAGTTCAACAGAGCAGCTTGAAATTCTCCCTTTCGATTAATTGCCCTTGCAAAATCAAAAACTATTGATTTCTTTAAAAAAAAAAAAAAAGAACACCACCTTGTGAACTGGGTGAGTGGTTCTGTACTGCAACCAAGATAAACAAACTGCTAAAAAAAATTTTTGTAAAATTCTTCTGATTCCTAAACAAGGAAATTCCTTTTAATTCAACAATAAACCCCCGATAACTATTCATTCCTTGTGTTAAAATCGAATGCTGCCTTAGTGTGTAATTGGAATTAAATACAGAGATTAAACAGGTTTCCTAGTAAAAAAATTGGACTCAAGTCATATTTACCACTGGGATACCAAAGTTCCAGAGCTGGGCAGGTCATAAACTTTAAACAAGGGGTGGGGAGAACAATTTCTGCTGTGACAGGTAATCTTTTTTAGTTTTTTACACAACAACTAAATAGTCTTATCTTGTTGTTAACATAGTGCATATTACATATATGAATACTCATTTGAAGCTTATTGTGTCTTATACACGGCGAGAAATTTTTGAAACAAGATAGCGCGGTGAATGTTTATATGTTTGTCAATGAATGGGACGCTGAATAGTATTTTGGCTTTGATAAGATTTTCCAAATAAACAGGTAAAAATAAACCTGACGTCCTCCATGATTCCCGTTCTTTCCGACAACAAAGCGGTTGAATGCGTCAAGCTCGTAATCACGACTTGAGAAGTACGGCATTTCTGATAGCACATTAAGGCAGCATAAATCTAGCTTTTATTCCAACCTATTAGCCATGCAATCTCTTGGTCTACATATCATGCATCTCACCGCTGTCCTGTACAGATCTTTGTATTGCCTCTGCCAGTTCTTGATCTGCAATCTCCTCAGGCCGGGTATCCTCTCGTCCCTCTGGTCCATATGCCAGCCGGGCACACTCGGGCAACTCTGCCTCAGGTAGAAAACGTGTCTCTGTACCCGTCGTCCCAATCAGGAGAACATTTTTCTTCAGATCTATGGAGCACTGGATGGGAGAAAATCAAGTTATAAGAAATAGAATGGCGCTAAGTAGAAGAGGACAGGCATTATAAGCTCAAGTAATGAAAACAAATACTTCTTCTGGTGATCTACTCTAAAACAGAACTTAACATAAAATTATATTTAATATTAATATTATGATTTATATAATATTATAGAAAGAAAAAAAAATAGCTAACAAGCTATTCAGGCTATATTTGTAAGATTAAGTGAGATATAAAATATTTTCCTGAGTACACAGCCTGACAATAGCATGCAGACAAAGTAACCTCATTTGCTAAACTCTATGCGTCTATGGAATATGGGAAAATCCTCATGTTAGTTTCAATCCATTAAAGCAACATTAATGGCAAGTTAAACAAATTCCATTACTGGAAATAGATCACTTTATTGGCAATGAATCAAAGTTCCCTAGCAGACCTGGTGTCTCTTCAGCATGTCAAGGCCTAGCAGCATATCCATGGGCTGATCCTCCAAAATAGAGAAAGAGCAAGGCAGGAAATCTCCTTCGATCTGCACCTGGGCTGAGTGTAAAATATATATTTTATATATTATAATAAGTATAATAATAAGAAAGTGTTGGAGGATATGCATATTAAAGGAGCAGGTCTAAATAAATGCCATACTTAAATGAACTCGGCCAATAATTTTTTGAGTGCCAACCCCTTTGGCAATGCCTGCCCAGCGTCTGTCCACTAGACGCATGATATTACATCGCTCTGCACATGCTTGGCTCATAATCGTCATCTGAGCTCCTAAAGAAGGATTAGAAAACATTAGGAAGACATTACTTTAAAGCTGCAGTCCATAGCTTTTTTTGGGTTAACAATTATCCAAAATACATATTTGAGAAAATACATAACTAGCCGGTGTTCAAAACTACGTTTGCCTTAACTCGATTTAAAGCGGTAAGCTTTTAATGTTTTTAAGTTCAGTGGTACTGGTGGATTTTCTCACAGCCTTTTCTCACAGCACTTGATATAATTAAACTTATGAGTTTGACAGCGGATCCAGAAAGGTTAAAACGACAATCACCAGAGAAAACAAGAGATTTAGTCACGCAATGCAGTGATAAGCGATTTTTAGATTTAATCAGCGCGGCTTATTGCAATGTCAACAAAAGTGGATTTTAATTACTAGTTCAGATGACATTTCTCGGTCAAAATGATTATGTTGGTCATACTTCCAAAAAGAATAATCTGTGATTCTAAATGCCAGTATCCACACCGGCACAGTGACTGACAGCCTCACACTCTCCTCAAACATTGTGTTCATCCGCGCTGTGCCGTGTCGCTGTGCACTCACGTAATGTTAATAATTTCGTGAATGACTCCAATTGCAAATTTCAAACAGAGATGGCGACAAAGAGGAAAAACTGCGGACTGCAACTTTAAGCAAAATATAACAACAATATCCTATTGAGAAGATATATTAAAATACAATTGACTACCTGAGTCAACAAATGCCTTTACTGGGTGTCCATTGACTTTGCAGTTGATGTACAGCATGACCACCTGGCCAAAACTCTCAGGTGCTTCTTCCATTGCAATGGTCATATTCTCCTCAATGTTGTGCTGTCTGGAAATGTAAAATAATGTCATGCATTCTTTTATTTAATTTTTTTATGATTCAAGTGCCATAGACCATGTTTTTGCTGTGCTAATCTCACCCCTTATTTGTTACCTGATTTCTTCCTCAATCCTGGCCTGAGCATCCAAGTCAAAAGGATCTGCAGTCAGCAGTTTGATTCTCTCCTGCTCTCTCCGCGCTCGGTCCTGTTGCTGCTCCAATAGCACCTTGGTGAAGCGCTCTGAAAAAGGGAAGAACACTTATTCTGTCACTGGGAATAAAACATTCAATCATCCATTTAGGTCCCATCATCTTTATTTACCAAGGTCTCCACTCAGTAGAGCCTCAGCAAGTGGAGGGTTTCGCTCCTTCAGCAACGAAAGCTCATGTGGATTTGCCAGCAACATGTCACGTAGCAAGGCGGGGTTGTCCAATCCCTGGGGAGAAAGGGCTGAGCCAGAAACTGAGCCAGAGCCAGAGCCTGATCCTGCGCCCGATCCTGGAGTGGTGGCTTGGGGCGGCCGTGATTGGGTGGCACTGGGGCGCTGGGGATGGTGCTGTCTGTTTTGGCCTGAGGACGTCCCAGGAACAGCAATGGAACTGAAATCGATGCGAGGCAGACCTAAGACATTAAGATTAATTATGAGTAATGCCATGACAAGCTCACATAAAGCCATTAAAAAGCAGATCTAGTTATGCTAGTTTACCTGGAACTGAGGGTTGTTGTCCTAATAACCTCTCTGCTTGTCTTAACACTAGCACATCTCCATCCTTCAGCCCATAGTTCCCTAGGGCTCGGGTGGGATCTTGTAACGGTTGCTCTGCGTATGAGATCTAGAGAGCAAAGGTTGCGTAATTTTATCCAATATGTTAAAACACAGCACATCCTCTTTTTGTCAAAAAAATCTATTAAATCACTGTACATTTCAAAATAATTCTTAAAAATGCCAACCTCACAGAAATAAATTACTTAGTTTTTAAAGTTTTTTAACAAACGGGTTAGCTACAGTTTCAGTTCATGCACCATTTAATGGGAGCAAGTTACAAGCAAAGTTTCCCTTTCAATTTTCAAATCGAAAGATTTATCTGCTACCCCATGTTACCCAACACAACACACCCATGTCAAATAAAGACTCGTCCGTGTTATGTGTTTTAACAGCACAGAAGTCTGGTTCCCTGACAGGATTAATCTTCACCGACCAAAATACGTTTCCTTGAAATAGTTAAGTTAAGCTTTGCTAGATATTCGTCATTAGCGCCACTATGGTCTGTTAATCTTTCCAGATTTTTTTTTTTTTTTTTCTGGATGTGTTGACATAGGCTCAGTATGCTATTAATAGCATGGACCTGGCACTAATTTGTTTAGTCAGGTCGCTTAGCATAGTAGCTAACTAACTGTTGCAACACTTTTGGAAGATGTTTACCTGAATCTCCCCGGCTGGTATTCCCGATTCAAGTTCGCAAAGAGCCAAAAAATCCCTGAGTTCAAGCTCCGGGGACACTTCCAGAGCGAAAGTGGTTTCCGAGCGGTCTCTCGGTGCACAAAACACGGTGAGCAGCATTGCGCACGGGGTCAGACCCGGTTACTGCTTCTCTCTCGCTGTCAGAAACTGCCGTTATTTCTGGGTTTTGCTACAGAAAACGTGACGACGTCTGTCCTATTAAAACGTTGTGTAAAATCTAGTTTTGAAAAAGTTAAGCATATGGAGAAACATCTGAACAAGCCAACACAATTCGCTCATAAAGAATTCGTTCACTTCCTTTTCACACAGCTCTCTAGCCACTGCCGTAAACCGATTACGTGTGTCGTAGCTAGCTTACTGAGACAGGAAGTCAGAAACAACAAAGAATGTATGTTGTCTTCTCTGTCTATGGTTCTTCTGTAATCTTTGGAAACAACTACAACTGTCTATGGAAACGACACACATCAAAACAATGCAATTTGATATGATAAATTAATAGAATATTTGAATGAATGAATAAATTTAATTCAATTGATTAAATTAAATAAACTAATACCATTAATTAAAGCGAATAACCCGAATATAAATAAAGTAAATTAATAAAATAATTAAAATACATGTTTAAGTAATTCAATTGTAGTGTATACAGATTCTACTAGTTTGTCCAATGTGTCTTCAGACTTTTACATCACCGTTACATGCATGCATACTTTTTTATTTCGAGATCCGATTAAGCAACTGTACTAATAACACTCAAAGTACATAAAATACATTAATATCCCTACAAAATATTCTAGTAAGTGTACCACAAACCCTGTACTGTAGAGGGCGCTACGGCATAACTCAATTGGATAGTTTTCATAGCAGTTTTAATTAATATGTGAAAATTCAATTAACAGTTTTTATAATTATGAGGAATGAATGACTGTCAAATATAAAGGTAAGGGTACTTTGAGGATAAAACTGTGACACTGGCGTATTGACACTATTGCCCTCACAAATAGGCTAGTGTTCAAGGGAAAAAAGCTTTTAAAAACAAAAGAAACTCGTTTCTAGATCACTAGAAAAGGAAATTTGACCACGTGAGCCTCTCTGTGAAAAAGATCATAAACGTTTTTCCACTAACTTTTTCACAAAAATGATTATACCTGTATGATTTATTTTGTTATGTTTTTTTTAGAACATTAGGCTACTATAAAGGTGATACAAAAAAGTAAACATACCTATAAATATAAATCACAATCCAAGGAAGTTTATTCACCATTAAAATGTTTATTAGACCATTTTAAGTGTCTCATCCTAAGACAGAATCATGTACTGAATTTGATCATGTGGTCTCTTAATGAGTGGATCTTATAAAAACAGCTTAAATGCAACAATATACACACTAAAATACACAAACGGACGACACTATTAGAGCTAAGATAGCTATGTTTCTGTACCAGATATACAAATGTCCTCATTAAAACACAATATATTAATTTAACACTTACAAAGCACATATTCAACATGTTCTGGTCAATCCTTTGTGCAAACAATTAATACACACACATTCACCGAACAGACACAGATCATTCCAGAAATGTACAAGGTAATTATGAATATAGCATGCACATATTGATTTAAACAATACTTGTATATAATCTCTGACCTATTTTGTTTTTGTACACTTCTTTAAATTGCTCTTCTCCCTAACAGAACAACACACTCCCTGCATTCAACTGTCAACTTTGTACTAACCCAGTTAGTACTAACCGAAGTTATTTTTAGACATCCTAAGTTTGTAAGGACATGGTTAAAATTGCATTTAGATTGGGAATGAGATTGAAATGTATATTAGTTTATAAAAGGCTCCATTCGAAGCTCACTGACAACCTGTCTTGTCTTACAAGATTAGAGTTAAGATATTTTAAAGGAAGAGTTGGGAGAGTGCTCATGGTTGGTTTGGTTAGAGCAATAAACTGGCTCAATACTATGATCACATGAACAAAACAGATTTTTTTTTCTTTTTGACCACATTATAAATGGGTCACTTTTGTAAAAGATGCTCCATTTTTGGATTAATGAATGAGAAGCCAGCAAAAGCGTTCTGGTCCATGGAATCGATCAGGCCTTTCTCGCAGTGTGAGAGACGAGGTTTCTCACTCAAAAACTCTCGGTCGAAGTTACTGCAGTCATTTGGAGATTTCTGCAATTAGACAAAACCAGAAAAAAAAAAATCAGCAAATACAGAAAGACAAAAAAGAAGACAAACAGATATGGGAGGGAAAACATACCACTTTTGGTTTGAAGGGGGGCTCAACTTCTTTATTTTCTAGAGCAGGCCAGTTGACAGTCTTGAAAAATTGGTGGCCTCGTATATTACCCACAATCCCTAAACGGCGTGACGGGTCGCGGTCAAACAGCTGTGTGCAGGCGTAAAAAAAAAAAAGATAAAGTGTAATTGCAGAAATTTGATTTGTGCTGTTTTTAATTGAGTATGTGTGCATGCATACCCTTTCTAGCATCTCTCTAGTATCCACTGTGATCCAGCGGGGATAATGAGGTGTGTCCATTCGGATCGATTCAAACAGCTCGTCCTCGTCGTCACCGTGGAATGGAGATTGACCAATCAACATTTCATACACGAGCACGCCAAATGACCACCAGTCTACCGAGAATGAGTACTGCTGACCCAGCAGAATCTGTGATTTACCACACACAAACACATGAAGTCAGGACCAGGACATTGTTGTTCTGAGAGTGAACCAGCATCAAAAGTGCATTTTATACCTCAGGAGCGATATAATCTGGAGTTCCACAAAAGGTTGTGGCCCGATTGTCCCCAAACACGTTTTCCTTACACATTCCAAAATCAGCAATTTTTATGTGACCGTCTCCATCCAACATCACATTATCCAGCTTGAGATCCCTGACAAAAGGTAAAAAATGATCACTGAAACCAGTCCTATGAATTGTTTCTGAGGTGAAATGGGGAAGTAATGTGTAATTAATACATCAACACAGTGGTGTAATTTTGTCTGTACCTGTAAATAATGCCTTTGGAATGGAGAAACTGCAGGCCACACACTATTTCAGCTGCATAGAACCTGGTAAGAGACATCAGATCAATACAATAGCATGCTCACTAAATCAAGCTCACCAATATTTTACATTATAGAAACTATTGTTATTTTGCACGCATATACGCATGACATACGTGGTTCTGTACAGATCAAATCGCCCCTTTTCCTGTATATGAAACATCAGGTCTCCTCCATTCAGATACTCCATCACAAAGAATAAGTGCTCCTGTTAGAGATAAACAAATACAAATAAAATATTTATAGCTAGCAAATAATAATTTGTGCATGACATTTTATATTAACTTATTGTTTGGTACTATCACTTTAAGATTTAGACACCCTGCAGACCTAGAGTAATTGTGGTTAGGTTTATAAATTGAAATTGGGTGATGTCCTTAAATTTAGTTTTATGCGGTATAGATGGCTTTTACAGCCACTTACTTAGGAAATCTGATAAAACGATAATTGGTCAGTCCTTGTTTATTGAGTTTAAGACCAATGTGTAGTTGTATTTAACTTTGAAACAACATCCATGTTGTCTTAATGTAAAGATTTTAGCTGCCTGACTATAAATAAAATCTATAGACCATTTTGCAAGATGTAAACAAAACTGGTCCAGAAGCACTTCCTGTTTCAGTTTTTTAACACTAAATAAAAGCTGGGATAAAATACAACCAACAGAACATGTAAAACTGAATCAAAAAGTTAAACAAACATCTTTAAGATTTTTTCTTTACATGTGAAATAAAGAAAACGGTTACAAACTGAAACAGGAAGTGTTTCTGGACCAGTGTTGTTTACATCTTGCAAAATGGTCTATAGGAAAGGGAGGCATCCAAATAATAATAACGTCTAGTCAAAATGCCCTTATTTTAATGAGAAAATTGAATTTAAAATGAAAAATTCATTGGAATTTATTTTTTAAATTTTAATGTACTAAATGTGACAGGCATAATTGCATACATTTCAAGTCTTTGTGTAACTAATTTGTGATTGGGTTTTTTTTTTTTCGGTAAATGTTTCTTTGGTGTACCTTGGTCTGAAAAGTGGAGTAGAGGTGGGTAAGAAACGGATTGTCCCAGGCGAGAGCCAGCACTCGTTTTTCTACCATGGTGCACTCCACGTCATCATCCATCAACACCACATCCTTCTTCAGTGCTTTCACCGCAAACCATTCACCAGAGCCCTTTAGCTCAGCCAAAAGCACCTGATAACAGAAAGATGATGAACATGGGTTTGTGTGAGGAACCTTGAGCATGACTGTATGTAGCAGCAAACTAAAACTTAGAAAAGGCAAAAGGCTAAGTCAGGGAGCTTCCCACATAATCCCGTGCCCCTCCACCACAACCGTCATAACATAATCAAAACGCATTACCTTCATGTCTTCTACACTGTATATGAATGTGTGTGGGAAAGAGAAATTTTATGTTACCTTGCCAAAGCTTCCCTTGCCCAGGACTTTATGGAAAATGAAATGCTCAGCAGTGATACGTGTTTGGTGGGTGAATCGAGAGGGGGGGCGAGGACTCAAACCCTCCCATAGACGACCATAAGGAGCCCCATCTGCAACATAGCTTTTCTGATAAACTGAAATCATCCTTTTTATTGTTATAATGACCACCATGTAAATCAAGCACTCTCACCATTAACATCAGATCCTGGACTTTTGTTAAAATCCTGGTAAACAGCAACATCCTGTGAGTTGCTCTGCGAGTTGCTTTCAGGTCGCTTGGTGGATTTCTACACAAATATACACAACTTTATTTCAGTACTTTAATGCTGTTAATTTAATATTGAGGGCCTCATAACAAGGGCATGTGCAAAAATTGATATATACAACTGAGACTTGAGTAAGAGCCTCTGCCAGTAGTTTCTGATTGATGCCACACAAATTAGCCACTTTAGTCTGGCACTTATGATGGACATTCATGGAACAATCTAAAAAAGAAGAGACAATTGCAAACATATAATCAGAGTCCAAAATGAAGACTAGCCAAACACCAAATAACAAAAATAAGTACATGGAGTTTACAGTTTACAGAGAGTTTCAGACCATTGCGCTAGTAACTATTTTTAGGTGTTTCTAAAAATATTTATATATTAAAATGGTTTAAACCACAAAATAAAACACCAAAATGTGTTGCAAGTTAAATCAAAAAGGGAATTAATTATCTTCATTTTCATAGTTTTATGTTGATAAAAATTGCCAGTTAATCAGCAGGTTTGGCAAACAGTTAATGTAGGGGGCCTTATAATAATACATATACTGTTCACATGGTATACTCACCCTCACATTTGAGGCCCTGTTTGACAAGACCCCACAGCAGACTGCCGCAATGGTCACAAAAGGTGGGACTCATGTAGTTGTTGTTCTTAAAGCGATGTGGCATGTCAATCTTAAAACGCTCCTTCTGAAACTGTAGACACAAACTTTAAATAATCCTATCACAATAAAATAAAAATAAATAAATAAATAACGCAATACAGCACATACCATGGTGTCTCGACTATTGGTTGCAGTGCCTGTGCACCTTCCAATAATTTTATCAATACACTTCTTGTGAATGGCAGCATTGCATTCTGGTGGAGAAAAACATTATTTTTTTTAGGTGGGCTCAGGAACTAAGACAAGTTTTCCGAGGCTCTGAGTGTTCACACAGTATTCCTTAATTCTGGCTAATACAATAACATTTTGAGCAAAGGGAAGCAATCCAATCAAGTATTTCCCCTTTTACGATACAATCTTACTAAAGCAAGTCTGTGGACAGAGTATGTGAGCAAGTATTTAGGATAATGGGGGAAAAATATACTCACGTCTGCACTTGTAACCTTGCTTGTTGAGACCCCTGGGAGTAAAAGACAAAATTATAAGTATGTCTGAATTAAATAAACTTCTAATGTCTTTTAACTGAACATTCAGGACTGACCAAACGAAATCTCTACAGACAGAGCAGAAGGTGGGCTGTCTGAAGAAGGTGGCGATGAACTCATGGTTTTTGATGAAGTGAATCTTAGCCTGTTTAATAGCTCCACGACGGCGAGTGAGAGTTGGTGCCTCGTCCTCTGTCACTACTGACTGATGACTCTCTGAGAGTGAAAGAGAAAACAAAACAAAACAGGATAGAAGCAGAATAAAACTGAAGACATGAAACTTTTTAACAGGAACTTTTTAACAGTAAATGGATGAGATTGTTATTTGTCCTCCTGAAAGCAATTAATTATAATTTTAATTAATATATATTAAATATTATGCTTTTTTATTCTACTTTTAAAATTCCTTCATTTTTTTCCATTCAGTTTTGGAATGGAACATTCAGAAAAAAGTTTAAATTGTAATAATATTTCACAAGATTACAGCCTTTAACTAAATATATATTTAAAAAATGGGTAAGCATAAGAGACTTTCTATCAAAAACATTAAAAAAATGTTTTTACAGGCCACAAACTTTCAAACAGTAGTGCACATAATTTTATGCATCCCTACACATCATATCAAACAAATTGAAAGTCTACAGTGGCACACTTTGTATTCTAAAACACAATATAAGAGGACCAATGGACAGAATGTTTGAAGAAGACAGAGGAATGCAGGGAAGATCTGTTGTGACATGTTCAGCAGATACATTCCATTGGACAGAACTTTAAAAGAAGTCCAAATGGATTCACACACACACACACACACACGCGATCAGATAGGCATGACCCCTCCCAACGCCAATGGCAATAGGTTAGATTCAAGCAGGGCTGTGTTTAAGTCCAATTTTTTGTCCCCTTCCCTCGCTAATTTCTATCCATCTTGTTCACTCGGATATACATCATTGCTTACGCAGCGCGAGTGCCCACTACTGGAGAAACCCTTGAAATATATTTAAATAGAACACCCTAAGCCCTTGATCACTTTGAATCTGCTATGGAGCCGTTTTATTTTTTTTACATTTTTATTTCAATAATACACTAATAATTAAAAATAATATGTGTATAAAAAAATTAAATATGACTATATATATTAAATATAAAATATTTAAAAAATACACAAACGGAAATTACAGAAAAAAATTAAACTAGAGCTGTGTTTTAAAGTCATCTTAAGGTAGCTACAAGTATTAAATGTGGTTAAATGTCTAAATTACTCCCATATCAAACAATAGAGTTGTGTGGGGTGGGGGTAAATTAAGCATGACCTGCTGTGACGTCACAATCGTGTTGCATTGTGGTCTATGGATCTGCCTGAAGTACATGTAGAGTAAAACCGCTCCCTCAGTCAAAATCAAGGGGTCGAGGGTCTGTCCAAATATACTTCCTTGCCCACTTGAATGGCGGCGGGGATTCCCCCGAGGGGAAGTGCATAGGGAAGTTTGCAAATGTGTGTCTAAAAGTGGACTTAAACATAGCCCAGGGCTTTAAATGAAAAAAATAAATACACTGAGAAGGAGTTCAAGGGTGGCACTGAGGTGAAAAGCCCCGTCTCAATACTGCCCCATAACTCAGGGTCACGGTGGATGTATTAAACTGCTTGAGCATAATATGAATAGCTTGCTTTAAATCTAGCCATTTTCATAAAAAGAGCATTTCTATGAGAGCACCAATCCAGTCTCAAGTTAATGATTCTTTATGTTCTTATTTGAAAATGCAATTCATATTGTATTTAGTTTGAGAAGAGAGATTGAGTGGTTATGCCTCACCTGTATCTAAATCATCCAAAAAGAACTGTGCAGACATCATAACTTTCCCCGAAGGCTGCAAATCAACCTGAAAATGAAGCGAGACTTTATAACATTACCTGAGAAAATGCAAATATTGACACTACATTGACAATGCATAGACATAACCACATACCCAAAATTCTGCACGTCCGTTTGCCTTCTTGCATCTTTCTGCCAACACGGACACACCCACAGTAACATCTGCCAAAGGTTCTTCTGCAGTTCTCATGAGTAGTATTTGTATCACACGTCCCTCATAAATATGTGCATCAAAATTGGATCGCCAAGCAGGATACATGGTGGGCTTCTTCTGGATCAATGTTTTTCCTCGTTCTTAAAAGGAAAAGGGGATATTTTTGTGATCCAGCATAAACCATTGGAAAAATGTTTGGAATTAAATACTAGTATACTTCACAGTAAAGTTAAACTATTTTTAAAAAGTATGTGAAGCAGTACGCAAAAGACAGCAATAAAATTATTAAAAAATAAAAATTCCATTCATACTGTAGTATGACCATTACATTGCATTGTTAAATTAAAGAAAGTAGCATCTTTTTTTTTTTAAATAAGTGCAAAATATTTTCTAGCTAGTTTTGAAATTATAAATAATTATTAATGAAATTATATTCAAAATTGCTTTCAGTCACAAGGAAATGTAGGTCAAGTCAGGGTTAATTGCATTTTGGGAAACATTATTTTGTGCTTCGTTCTAAACTACTCATTTGGCAGAGTGAAATACTAATTCAGTTCTATGCAGATGGAGGATTTACATGTTGTTCCATGTACACAGAGTATACTTCAAAAACAAAACAAGAAGCATGGCAATATGCCATTTCAAACATAGCAATGCACTTGAAATCCCCATTACACACACGCATGCACACATTTACTCACCAGTGCTGAGAGCTTCCTTCATTTTGACGGCACAGAATGGTGCCACAGCCATTGGCGGGAATGTGCCAAGATCATAGGCATTAAATGCTATTCTCAGGAAAGGGGCCATGGCAGCAACTCCTCAGCCACAGCCTAAAAAAAAGACAAAGACAACCAAAATTCTTATGATTTTAATAAAAATGAAATATATCAGCATTACTGCATATAGGAATACAGAAATCAAATCCAAAATATTACTTCATTATCTTCATTAGATCATTATGTTGTAATTATATTTAGTCATAAACAGGAGGCTATACATTGTTTTTGCTAGCACATGTCCCTGCAGAGGAAATTGTTTAGTCTCATTATTAGGGATCTTGGTGTTAATTACTCTGTTCAATCTATTGTTCTCTTAGTAGTTTCATAATACTTTGTTATGTTACTTAAGTTCTGTTATCAATTCGCATCAAAAATATTTAGTCGTCCACTCTCTTTCTGATCTTTAGCATTAATCGGGCCTTACTATATCAACATGTATTCTCTGAGAATCTGACATACTGTGTGTATCAAAGTCTATTTCAAAATGTTTCAATTTCATTTGATATGAAACATTGTGTGTTTTTGTCTGTGTGTAAAACTGTGGTTAACCTAAAAAGTCATTGGTCCAACAAATAGCTACTAACAAGTTTATGAGATCTGTATTTACTCAAGTGCTTTAAATCCAATCCAATAAATATGATTAAATAAACATATTTAATTGCAAATTATAGCTTTTTGCTAAGGCTTCTTTAGTTTAATTCTCATGCGGCAAGACCATGTAGAGAAAGGGCTCCTGGTAATCTATCTGTAACACGGTTATCCCTTATACTATTACATTATCTTGCTTTATTGTGCATCAAAACATTTGGAACATGACCCAGATGAGGTTTATAGGTTATGGTAATAACTGAGACTAAAATTGATTGGTTGTGTAATGTCAGGACTCCACCCACTTCTATCGAAAGCCAATGACATGAGTCAGGCTGTGACTGCAACATAGAAGCTTATAACAAACTTGCCGCTTGTTCACTGGACTTTAGACCGTATTACTACAGAGTGTGTAAGAATAAGAAAGACAGTGCTTTAGTTTAATTATGAAGCGTACGTGATGAAACATGTCAGAAACCAGCACAGAACGTTCAAACAAGTTGCAGCATCTCAATCTAAAAAAACTCAATCTGTGTGTGTGTTAGCGAATCAGTTGTGCGGAAGCCTGTGTCGATAACATAAGCTAGCAGCACAGTACAAAATCAATTCTGAAACAATCCGACACGTCAGTCTCTCCGATTCACACACACACACATTTTGAATACTGTTAATGCCTGATTCTTCAGCTAAAAAAAAAAAAAATACTACAAGAGCCTGAGCAACAAGTCTGCTCAGTGTATGCATAAGTGTGTAAATGAAAGCGATATAGAGAGGGAGAGAGATAGTGAGGGTAGGATGATGGGTAGGCAAACGTGGTTAACAGGCTCCATGTGCTTTTTAGGGCCCGACCGATAAAGGATTTTGAAGGCTGATACCGATACAAATATTTTTGGGTTTTAAAATCCGATATTCTGATATATCGGCCGATATTTTTTTTATTCAATATTGTTGGATTTCACACACGTGTAAAAGAAAAGCTAACTTTTCTGCACAAGATACGTTTGATACTTTTTCTCTATGTCTCAATGTTCACCCCTCGCAAGTACAGTATAACTTACATTTTACAATGCAGTGACTGTAACTAGAGATATGCGAGTTATAAATACAGTAATCATTACTTTATTTAGGCAGAAAAAGTTCATTGTGGTTTCCAAACTCATTAATGTTAACGTTAGCGGTCTTCCACTGATGATAGTGGCATTAGCTAGCTTTGTGGTTAGCTAGTCTATGATGAGCATAATTTAGCAATAGATAACATCATACTGCAAATTGTGAAACATACATTTTCAATATAACAGGCCAAGGAGAGATGATTGAAGCGTGTTTTGTCCGTTTTTATTTTATTTTTAAATATTCATTTATCGGCCATTATAACTGCCGATACCGATATTTTGGAAAATGCCTAATATCGGCCGATAATATCGACCGGCCGATATATCGGTCTGGCTCTAGTGCTTTTCTGAAAATAATTTACACATAACATAGTTAAAATGAGTATTTAGAGAGTGTTTGTACTCATAAACCTTATGACAAGCCATAACAGGAGCTGAAACTATTGTCAGGGTGTTAGAAGTGTGTTCGTGTGTACAAGGCTTTGTTAGGCATCCATCACCAGTACTAATTCAACAAACTACTAATCCTATAAGTAGGCCTATTAAACATAAAGGGATAGTCCACCCAGAAAAAAAAATAATTTACTCACCCTCGTGTTGTTCCAAACATGCATGACTGTACAATATTTTTGCAGAACACTAAAGAAGATATTTTGAAGTATGTTGGTAGCAAAACAGTCAATTTCAATGAAACTGAAACTGCTTGGAAACTGTCTAAATGCCGCAAGGTGGATCTGGATCAAACTATAATTTGCACTACATTCTGTTCAAAATAAAAAAAAGAAACCTAGCATTGGGGATTTGTTGCTTTTTCCAGTTATACCGAACTGGTATCGAACCATGAAACCAAAACCGAGGAAACATTACGTAAGAACTGTGTATAATACATATACGTATATATATATAGCCATAACATGAGCTATGTTATATATATATATATATATATATATATATATATGTGTGTGTGTGTGTGTGTGTGTATTTGAGCCCCCCCCCCCCCCCCCCCCCCAAAAAACCTCTCTGAGCCTCCCCTTCCCCTCCCGAAGACCATTGTGTAATTCAACCCTGCCAGTAAACCACCCAGAACAGCATAGTACCCATACTGAAATCAGAAGACCTTAGCAACCGCATAGCAGAAATCATGTTGCACATAAAGTAAAGCATAATGAAACCTCTTCACTATCTTTCACAGACCAACTGATGAAAATATCAATGCATTACCAAAATCACTGTAACTAGTTAAAGTGCATGAAATACTGTACATAATCTAAGAATGTACTTCAAATAATCGTTCTTGCTGATTTCTGGAGTCTTTATGTTAATTTAGTTAATGTCGACAGGAGTAGCAGGTTTCATCACTTAGCCTATGTCCGGAGTCATACACACACACCATTTAATATACGGGACAGGAAGGAACTATCGACACCCATGAACAGAATGAAAGAGTAGTATGGTGTAAACTGTTCAACCACAGCAGGATGTGTGTGTCTCCACTGCGAACAGTTATCACGTCATCACATGCAAGTGTAGGGATACAGTAATATTAAAGGAAATATGGCAGAGTTGAAATCTGTCCACAAATCACACACAACAACTAAAACACCTTCCATTAACAGTAAAAAAACATTAACTAAAAACAGTAACAACCATTTCAAATCCCACCATGCCCCAACACACACACACACACACACTTAGTCATCTCAACTAGAGCCACGCACCATCTCTGTTTTGTATATTAGATCAATAATCATTGATATTTTGAAGAGGAGCGTGTCAGTGGCATTAGACCCTCAATGTCACCAATTGGGGGTATTTATGGACTATGAATAAGAGAAATGTGGCAATTCACTAATAATAAAATATAATATGTTACTAAGTTTGTGCAACAAACTATCTAATGACAGAAGGCTAGTCTACATTACAGGAGCGAACAGCATTTTAGGATATCAACAGCTCGTAACTAGCCTGTAATATACAGTTAAAATGCTCTCTAGGTAGGTCACTAGGTTGAGACACAACCTTTATTGCCTTTTCAAATACGTAGAGTTGTTGTATAGCAACACAAAGTGCGAAAAAAAAAACGATTATGTCAAGGTCCAGTAGACAGCAGCACACAGTGTTGTGTGAAACTG
The DNA here is from genome assembly GCF_016745375.1 of Pimephales promelas. Next base: position 7,798,666 of record NW_024121355.1, on the reverse strand, counting down.
CGGTTTGAACTGCGCCCTTTTCATTTCATTCTGATAGTCCAAATATATGTTTAAAGTTTTTTGAGAAACATAATGCCATAAAAAAAAACATTGAAGAGAGGGATTGAGATGTGATGTATCTGCAAAACACACAGACTGCCTCTCGCGCGGCGCTCGAATCAGTTCAGCGCATCAGTCGGAAAAAAACAGCGAAGAAAATGAACCAAATACTCAAAAATGCAATATTACAAAAGTTCAGACACGACAAAGCAATATTCGGTCAAAAAAATCAAGAAGTGATGTGTAACTTCTTACCTTTCCTCTGGAAGAAACGGACTTTTCTGTAAGGCGCCTGCTTTCTTCGATGACAGAGTCGTTTCGTTTGAGGAAGTACAAATCGTGGAGTTCTGAGTAAAGTGGGGCGGAGTGACGTTGCACAGGTGCTCTCTTTCTTTACGCGCTCTCTCAGATGCCTGTATAATAAACCATTGCACTGAACAGAGAGCACAGGTACGTTTGTAGAGTCTGTATCAGTACGGCCAGTGTGTTTGATTACAGTGACCTCTTTGCGAAGTGCTCATGCACTGGCGGTGTACCTTTAGATGACCCACTATAGATTGTATGCGTATGGCAAGCCATTTAAACATTTATTCTTTTCATTTATTTCTAGCAGGGCCGCCGCCCCCTAACCATCATTGACACTGTGGGGGACAATATTTGATTTTCTTGTTGTCGATGCTGTTCTTAAATTATGTATTACTCTCAGTGTTGTCAGGATGACTAGGCCTACAAGTTTTAAAAGTATTTTTTTAGGATAGTCTGCTTCAGCTTTCTAACAGGCCTCGCCAATGTCAAAATGATTAAGATGTCCAGTCAATTAATGATAATATTTCCTGTTTACAAGATAATTACTATTACTAATTACTAATATTAGACAATAATATAAGACATATTAGACATTTTAAAATCCAAGCCAAGTTTATTTACATAGCACACTTCATACACAATTCAAAGTGCTTTACAGAAAAGGAATTAAAATAAGCATAAAACAATCATGCATGAGAAATTAAAAAAACAACAATCGTACTTTTAACATATTTTATCATATTTAATCATAAAATAAAAATATTTTATTGTTATAAACATAACAGTAAATTATAATTTTTATAATATTTTATTTCCTTTTTCTTTTTATTTATTCCCTTTAAATTCTTTTTTTTTTTTAAATTCCTTTAAAACTGCAGTTCGTAGCTTTTTTGGGGGTTAAAAATGCTCCAAAATACATTTTTGAGAAAATACATAATCAGCCAGTGTTCAAAACTATCTGCATGCCTTAGCTCGATTCAATGCGGTAAGCTTGTAATAATGTTTTTAATTTCAGTGGAACTGGTGGATTTCCGCGGGAGATTCGAGCATGTCTTTGCGTCATTACGTCACTGCAAACTGCTATTTAAAAAAATTAACTTAACTGCTTCAAAATTTGCATTTTGCTGTGGGTGTATGTAAACAGGTTTTATTTTTACATGTAAATCAAAACTCCCATTATAAAACCTCTATAGGAAAATCTCGAAGGAACCATGACGAATTAGTCTTCTGGCTTCTGACGTCATATCTGCCTAAATAAAACTAAGTAGGCCCGGCAACATAAAAATAGATGCTAGTTGTTTAAATACATTTATAACAGCTTGCCACATACGCCGACATCATGTCCACAGACACAAGTGCAAAGAGAAGCAGTAATGCGTTGGCTGCTGATTTATAGATAGTTTACTCAGAGGCATTGAGATGAGGAACAGACCATGCATCTGGTTTCTATATGTGTCCATGGAATAATACTGAAAGTTAGGATAAATGTGGATATGAAGGACAAAATGTGAACATCTACATCCTTCTCTCTCTCTCTGTGTGTGTGTGTGTGTGCTTGTAGTCTTGTCCTGCTTTCCTCCTCTTGGTCTGCAGTGCTGTGGAGTGTATGTCCTAGATTTAAGTGTGTGGGTGAGAATTAAAAAAAGCCAAGAAACAACAGTATGTTGCAGAGCATTTGTGTGTATCTGGTGCAGAATTGGAGGTGGTGAAGGGGCTGTTTTGCCACACCCTGGCTGATCTACACAGATAAATGAAAATTTTTATGTGTGAAATAACCACATAGCAACAAAATATATTTAATAATGTGTCTTTGTTATCTTTGCTTGTGAAAAGAACATTAAACAGCCTAACATAGTACATGGATGAATTAGTTTTAGTATACGGGCGCTTTAGAGAGAGGTTTACATTGCATAAACTTTGCATCTGACTCTCTCTCTCTCTCTCTCTCTCTCTCTCTATCTATCACACACGCACACACACACGTTCTCTATAAACAGATAAGTGATGCCTTATATGTCAGTTTCCAGTAAAACAGAAGCCACATGCCTTCCTCTTCTACCAAAGAGAGTATTTTACAAAGTACTTGTAACATTTTTGGTGAAATTACGCATGAATGTTATATAAACAAACATATAAATGAATATATATATATATATATATATATATATATATATATATATATATATATTATCTGTTGTCAGAGAAATAGAGGGATCTTTTCCTCCACCTCTCTTTACGCCGGTGCAATGCAGAGGAACATACAGCACTAAAAAGACCCAAAAGTGTCATGACAATGTCACTGTGACACTGCAACACAATCATACACTCACACGCACATTTTCTTTGTCTCTGTGATAGCAATCCGTCTAAATTCTCATCTTTGTTGCTTCTTCTTGGGTGAGCGTGATTTGTACTTGAATAACATCCCATTACTAGCTTCTTTTAGGTAAAGTTTAATGACAAAATTAACTGGAAAATAGTAACATGGTCAAAAAAAAAATATCACTCCAATATTGCATCACACAAAAAAACTAACAGTCATTGCCGGAAATGACATCATTGTCAATATAAAATATTATACATATAAAATTGTTTGCTCATAATTATTTACTAATTGCTTAATGCACACAACAATTTATCTCACATCTGAAACATATGCTCTTACAGCCTCTCAATCAGACTTTCTTGGTCTAGATATGAAAGACTAAAACTGGTATTCTGCAATATGTCTAATATTTGACCATTACGTCCATGATGATATCTTTAATCTATTTTATGACCTGAAGCAATAAAACTGTTTATAATTTACAATACACACAACTGTTTACCTTTAAAATGTAATCTACACTCATGGGCCAATCCAACAATGGCTTATTAGTTGTCTTTTAATGGTCTTAACCATTATAATCAACTGTTGTTCATGGTTCAAGCAGTTCATGATTATATGAAAAATGCCTCCCATTTGAGTTTAATGTGAGACCGAATATTCACAATAGGGGTTTTCTGAGACAGAAATGACTTTTAAGTTGTGCATTAAAATTGTCTAATTTCCTGACCATAAATTTTCGGTTTTGAAGACAATTGCTTAGTGTTTAGCCATTTTGGGTGTGGCCCTTTTTTTGCTCAGGATGTACAAGAGAGCCGTGCATTTCACTATGCCAATGTAGGCAAATTAAGTCGACTTTGTTTAATTATAGGTCTCTCAGTGAGAAAGGTGAAGTGGGTTGGGCCATACCAGCAGTCTAATTGTGTTTTGATTAACTGTAATTATCACACACACATATCACAGTAATTAGTACAACTAATTATCATTAATTCAGTGCAGTCAACTTAGAAGAAGTTAGCTGTGTGGAAGCACCATCCCCTCAAATTGGAGTGAGTGAGTAGTCCACTACTAGGTAAAGGTTCCAAGCTTTATCACCCTTAATCATTTTTGTCTTTAACAAGGTGTTTAATTTCTTTCGGTGTCTTTCTTTCTAATTTGTTTTAATGAAATTTCCACTATCTCACGACCAATTCGTACGAATTCGACGCATGATTAAAAAGTGGCTAATTCGTACTAATTCGTACGACCTCACTCGTACTAATTCGTACGATTTGTCTAAACCCACGTGACGGTTAGGTTTAGGGGCGGGGTAAGGGGTAGGTCATTCGTACGAATTCATACGAATTGGCCAATTCGTAAAATATGTACGATTTAGCAAAATCGTATTAATTCGTACGAGTGAGGTCGTATGAATTGTTACGAATTAGCCACTTTTTAATCATTCGTCGAATTCGTACGACTTGGTCGGGAGATCGGGTTGGAAATTTCTTATAAATGCATGCTGGTTCAACAAGACCTTTAAATTATGAAATTGGCTTTATTTTCAGTCTTAATAATGGGTTTGTAATCTTGTAAGTTCTCCTCTGAAACGACTTTCCTTTTCGGCTTTTGTCATCAAGCCCCTCCCCCTGACAGACCACGCCCAACTGCCCAACACGCCCTACTTTTCACAATCTAATAAGTTGTCAATGTCTAACATTTTTCAAAAGTCCTGTTTTCTTGTTCAATCTTGTTTCAAAAAAAGTACAAATTTATTTTATGCTGACAACACCTGGAGCTAGAAGATCCAACCACACCCTAACCCTACCCATAACTCATCCCTCGAACCCATTAGATCCACAGATTTAGAGCTGGACTAGGTCAAGCTCAACCCATGACGCCTAGAAAGGAGGAGCTGGACGTTATTTGGCTCTGCACAGTGAGTGCCATTTGGTGATCTTTCTTTCATCTAAACAAGCAACCTTGGATCCAACCTGGGTCCATCCATCTAATGTGCAATGCAATTAAAAAACCTTGCTAACTGCTACAGGACACATTTATTTGAAATAATAAGGAGATTTTTGCACTCTCCTTTATAATTTCTTATTATGTAGATAATAATAATAATAATGTGTTACATTATAGGGCTTTTTCTGGGACCTCACATTTGGAAGGGGGGAATCTCCTCAACCACCACAAGATGCATAGTATCCAACAAGCAGGAACAATGATTCATTGATGGAAGATTTTGCATGTGAGTGTTAGGCGTCATATATTGTTAGCTGAAGTAATGCACTTGGTTACAAACATTACAATCATAAACCTGATTAAAGTGGAACATTATATACATTTACTGATTGTATATATTCCACTTCTCTATATAAGGGAAGTGAAGTGACATGAAGGCCAAGTATGGTAACCCATACTCAGAATTTGTCATCTGCATTTAACCCATCCAAGTTAGTGCACACACATACAGAGGGCATGCCATTCACTGCGGCGCCCGGCCCGGGAAGCAATTGGTTACTTGCTTAACCGGCACCTCAGTATAGTTTCCTGCCAGTATTGAGAATTAAACCTGCAACCTTCGAGTTACAAGTCTGACTCTCCAAGCCCCAACTTTGTTACACATGCACATTTTTATGCAAAACATACACATATATTATATTACACATGCACACAGTCTTACCGTATATCCTTTTAATGCTTTCAGAAAAGAAAAAAGGGACAAGGAATGGCTTGAGATTTTCATGACTTGGAAAAAGAATACAAAAGAGAGAGGAAGGTAAAATGATGAATGTGTCTCTTATTTAGGACAAGGTGTCCATAACTTTCAGGTACTCCAGAAAACACTCTCACTCCGTTCTGGGTCACATTGTCTCCTGGGGACGTGGAAGCAGGGCATCGTTACCCCTCCCTTTTTCTTCATATCCCTCACACACAGTCTCAAACTGTAATACACTCTTTAATTACTGAGTTGAAAATACTTAATCACAGAATCACATCTCTCTAATTCACTCTGTGGACTCAACCTGGTTGTCATTAAAAATAAAACACAGAGGGGTCCTAATAAAGTTATAGAGCTAAACACAAACTTTTGGTTCCTCCTAAAGTTCCTCATCTGAATTAGAATGATTTGCATAGTAAAAAAACTACACAAAAATATTTGAATAGAATATAACTCAACTCAAATGAATCATTTAGGAAATCATACATAGCAATGACTACCATATTGTTAAGAATATTTCAGCATAGGTCAACCCTATAGAGGTTATATGTATTGTATGCATAACCACATTATGGAAGCAAATGTTCACAGACAAAAGGAGGAAAAGAAAAAAAATTCTGAAGTTGAGGCACTAGTGAGGTTTGAGAACTCAATGTGAACACAATGCACTACACTCAAAAAATGTTTATTCAAATGATAAAATTACAGTTAATCCATCTGACAAACTACCTGTGCATTCTTCATAAATACATCAAGCCCTCATACTGAAGATGGCAAAACATGACATTCCAAGTGAACAGAATGGCAAATTGGACAAAAGGTAATTCAACATTGCATCCTTATCAAGTGCAACAAGAATTCCAGCTCTGTTGCATGCTAGATACTAACTATCGGTCCAAAATTACTCCCACTGAGTGTCTGTAGACACCATTGTCCAAAAGACTGACTGAACATAAGATGCTTAAATTCACACCAGTTCCCATCTATAGAAATTGTCCTAATAGATTTTAATAATCTGGGATATTACATAATACATATCCTTGTACACTCACCTAAAGGATTATTAGGAACACCTGTTCAATTTCTCATTAATGCAATTATCTAATCAACCAATCACATGGCAGTTGCTTCAATGCATTTAGGGGTGTGGTCCTGGTCAAGACAATCTCCTGAACTCCAAACTGAATGTCAGGATGGGAAAGAAAGGTGATTTAAGCAATTTTGAGCGTGGCATGGTTGTTGGTGCCAGACGGGCCGGTCTGAGTATTTCATAATCTGCTCAATCACTGGGATTTTCACACACAACCATTTCTAGGGTTTACAAAGAATGGTGTGAAAGGAAAAAAACATCCAGTATGCAGCAGTCCTGTGGGCAAAAATGCCTTGTTGATGCTTGAGGTCAGAGGAGTCGACTGATTCAATCTGATTTCAGAACTTTGAAATAACCACTCGTTACAACCGAGGTATGCAGCAAAGCATTTGTGAAGTCACAACACGCACAACCTTGAGGTGGATGGGCTACAACAGCAGAAGACCCCACCGGGTACCACTCATCTCCACTACAAATAGGAAAAACACAGTATTAGTATGGTTTTCCTATAATCCTTTATGTGAGTGTATAATGAAACTGTTGGTTAAGTTAAGCAACATATCACTAGTTTTCATCTAGATATTCTTATCTAGAAGACAGCTGGAAGTGCTACTGTGCGCCTTTTATAGTGTGTCCACAGCTCAACGAGGTCTTTGGAAGAAGCATTTGGCACAAAATAAATGTCTGAGTGTGAGCATTTTGTTCCCTTGGCATTCCAAAAATACATGTGTTGCGTCACGTTGGCGTAGGGATGGCTGATTGCGCTACCAGTCACACTGGGTAGTGATTTTTGAATATGACGTGCAAATGCATTGCTCTTGAATGATCAATAGCAGATTTAATTGCTGATATGAGAAGACGAAAACAACGAGGATGAGTGTTGCTACAGAACTGTAGCTTCTTCCATGGCGTTGACCCACCTAGAACAGAACAGAATGTTCACATTATATAGGCCAGTAGTAGAACCTAACATGTATGTTATATTTTTTGTATAATGTTTTAGAAAGAAGTCTCTTATGCTAAACAAGGCTGCATTAATTTGATCAAAAATAGAGTAAAAACAGTAATACAGTGAAATATTATTACAATTTAACAGTACTGTTTTTTATTTCAATGTATATATTAAAATGTATTTTATTCCTGTCATGGCAAAGCTGATTTTTCAGCATCATTACTCCAGTCTTCAGTCACATGATCCTTCAGAAATCATTCTATTGTGCTGATTTGCTGCTCAAGAAACATTTCTTATTATCAATGTTAAAAGCAGTTGAGCTGCTTAATATTTTTGTGGAAACCATGATATACTGTATATATTTGTTAAGTTCAAAAAACAGCATTTATTTAAAATAGAATTCTTCTGTAACAATATACATACCGTTACTGTCCCTTTAAATCAATTTAATCCTGAAGAAAAGTATTAATTTCTTTTAAACTCCAAACATTTTGAATGTTTTTATACATCATATACATTTTTATATAAATGTACTGTGAATGTAAAGGTAATGTGTTTTTACCTCAGCGCAGTGTTACTGTCCTGGGCTCTGAAAGTATAGAAGAGAGTACTTTTGTGGTACAGCTGAAACATGCTGCTTTCCCCTTCAACCTCCGGCCTCACAGAGAAACCCAGCAGGGGAAGGGTCTCACATGCGACCCTCTCCTTATATATGAGAAAAAGACACAGGGAGAGATTAGAAACTGCATGTTGCAAGTTAATGTGTGCAAACACGTGACAGTGTGCATTACCTCAGGCTGTGGATATGTATAGAGAACTTTATCTTTTAGGAGGAACCACAGGCTTCTCCAACTTCTCTTGCTGTTCTTGCACCTTTGCAGCGTTCCACTCATCATTCCCTCAGACCCTGTCACCTACGACACATGATAATACATTAATGATTCATAGTTCACCCCAAACTCAAAGGAAAATAAACAAAAAATTTAAAAAACATTTATTTAAAAAAAAAAATATATTATTAAATATTATTAAAATTAAATGTATTATTTTATTACATAATTTATTTAATATAAATTTAAATGTACTCATTTAATAAATAAATAACAAAGTTTAAGTTTATAAGCTCAAATGCTCACCTTGCTCTGTTCCGTGATGCACGTTCGTGACTCTCCTGTTCGAACTCGTTCATCAAAATGAATGAATCTTTTTCCGAGTCAATTCGTTCTTTCGTTGATTGAATGAACCAAACGCCTCGAAAAAAGATTTGTTCATTTTGATGAACGAGTTCAAACAAGATAGTCACAAACGTGCATCACAGAACAGAGCAAGGCGAGTATTTGAGCTTATAAAACTTACATTTTGTTATTTATTTATTAAATGAGCGATCGTTTCGCTTGATAAGACCCTTATTCATCGTCTGGAATCGTTTAAAGCCTTTTGAACAGTTTGCACTGAAAGTGTCTTTTGGACTTTGAACCATTTGGTTCCCAGTGAAGTCCATTATATGGAGAAAAATCCTACAATGTTTTCATCAAAAACCTTAATTTCTTTTCGACTGAAGAAAGAATGACATGGACATCTTGGATGACATGGGAGTGAGTAAATTATCAGCAAAAGTCTTTTTAAAAGTGAACTACTCCTTTAAAGGGTGTATTTATTTATGAGAGTCATCTTCAAGAGCTGCAAGGAAAAGGGTCATAAGTGCAAATCCATTTTTATAGCACTAATACTCCTTCGGCTCCAAACTCAAGAAGGACTGCTTTAAATATGTTCTTAGCAGACACTCTCTTATTAAAGTGACTTACTACATGACAAATGACTACTAGAGCATCATAACCATGCATTTATACAGTAGATGTGAAAAATGTCTTATAATCAAACAATTTTGATGTATTATGTTAGATCAGTGTGAAAAATGATCTACCGAGAGTGCAAACAAATATTTAGATAGTATTTCGATATAGATATGAATCCAGAGGTTATGAGATACCTGGTTGAAAGATAAATGGCCTTTGCGGCTCTTCCATAGACTTGAAGGATGAATGTTTTGGAAGACAGCAGAGAGCGGTCGACTGGAGCTCTCCGTTATTGCGGCAACATCTTTCAAACAGATAAACACACATATGAGAGTCGAGCATAACTAGGTTTAATTGATAAAACTATTTGAAATGAAATCAAAGATATTGTGGTTGTACCATTCTTACGCAGTTCAGTGTAACAATAATCGCACACTTTGGCACGTCTGTTCTTCATATATTTCAGGGGGAATTTGTTCCTGCAACAATCTCTGCAAACAACCTACAAGTAAGATAAGATAGGAAAAATAGAATTAACAGAGCGTACTGGTACTCTATTGAAGTATGGGTTACACTTTATTTCACGTCCACTTTAGACATTTAAGTAACATTGAATGTTACTAACTTTAAGTAACATTGCAATCACATGTCAATTAACTCTCATTAGAGTATTAGTAGACTGTCTGTTTGATATCTGCTGACACTTTATTTTGATGCTATTGACTATAAGTAACTTTGCAACTACATGTCAACTTTTACTTACCCTAATCGTCTAGTAGAGTCTAATAATACTCTAATGACTAGTTTTTGACATGTAGCTGCAAAGTTACTTATAGATTTTAGAATGTTTAAAGTGGACAAATGGAAATTAGTATGTTTCTCTGTATGCATTTGTACCTTGCCACAGGCATGGCAGTGATGTCGTCTGTTTGTGAGGCTGAAATGTGTGGGACAGTTCATGCAAACAGTCACCTGGGAAACAGACAACAGGGGAGGAGCGTTCTCACCGAGACACATCTCTGGGCCCTCCACTAACTATAACACAAGACAAATTCAAAACAGAAGACAAAATGTCAACTCTTTCAGGCTTCACGTTGACATTTTATCATACTGTCTGTAAAGCTTCCTAACCTCAAAACAGTCCACTAGGTCTCCTGATGCTGGGCCAAGATCCACCAATGTCCGATTCAGTGTCACAAACCAACTGTCCCGTTCGATGCAGGAGCTGCACACGGGAACACATGCATCAGTCATGCTGACCACATACACATGCATGCTTGGGTGAGTGAGTGCATTTATGTCACTTGCCTGGCAGACAAAGTGATGCTTATATCGTTCACTTCTATCTTCAGTGCACTCTGAGCATTCTCTATAGGTGGCTTGCTGACCTGAAAGACAAGAGGTTTAATAATTACAATTCACTCCCTGTCTGTGTTCAGACAATTTATGGAGCTCAAAAGGAAAAATAAATTGGAAATTAAGATTCTATAAGAGGAAAGGCAAGAATGAGAGAAGGGAAATAATAAATAAACAAATAAAATCTATTTAGGAATATTTTTAAAACTTTTTTAAACATAAGAAAGCAAACTAGAACATGATGAAGAGAACAATCTGCCATGCTTTATGGATTTTAATTAAGTGTATTCTCTTATTTTTTATGCTTTTTTCCTCATTATTTTAGTTCTGTATTCTCATCTTGTTCTCTATTAAGCCTTTTTAGATCTTTACATTCTTCTACTAGTTATACTTTTCACATTCCCAGCTCAAAGATGATAAAGGCAGAATAAGTATTTCCCAATAAGAGCTAGATTTATTCAACACAATGACATAAAACACTGTGCTACACCCAAACATTACCAGACAACAAATGAATGAAAAGGAGGAACCTAAATACACAGTGGTGATGAGACAATGACAAACAGATGTGATGATTAATGAGTGTCCGTGATGACTAACGATTGGTAGGAAACTAGGAACAATGGAAACATAGGAAACAGGTGACTGACGAATGCAAACTAAAAGTCCACGAAAACGAAATGTATTACTATTTTGAATAAGCTTTTATTTTTCACTTTTGTTTGTTTTTATTTAATTGTATGTGAAGTTTTAGTAATTTTGTCATTTTATTAATTTTTAAAACTATTTCTATTTAGCTTTTTTTATTTATACTTCAGTTTTACTCTAGTAATTGTATTAATCCTATTTTGCTTCAGTTAGTTGCCAAGGCAACATTTCCAATTGTCACCAAGTTTTAATCTAGCAAGTTCAAGTTTTTGTTCTATAATATTTATTTTTATTTTTTTTTCAATTTGTGAAAATTATTTTTAATAGTTAAAAATAACAACACTTATATGGTTATAATCAGTATATTGTAAAAATGCTGCATTAGTGTTATGCCTATGAAAAAAAAAAGATTTCCAAGAACCATTATGCATTATTGAACTGTATAAATTTCCATGAATGTGGTCATTCCTACCTCCATCCCTGCCAATGGTAATCTGTTGATGAGTCTGAATTTGCAATCTTGCTGAGGATATGTGTAAAGCATTATGTCATTCATCTGAAAATGTAAAATTTTAAGGCTTAGAAATACATAACTTACACAACATACATGTAACATACAAGCACAAATAATTACTTGATCATTTTGTTATTTGCACACCAAATTTTCACCACAAGGGAGCACTATGAGGTCCGTTTTGACCACAGGTTGCTTTGCTGCAGTCAGTGACGAACACAAGCAGCAGCTGGGTTTAGACAAGCTTTCAAGGTATGATAACATAGTAATCTAGAACAAATTCAAACGTGCATTCAACTTTTGATATTACAAAGCAAATAATCACTGACTAGAATACTTCTCTGTGTAATAGAACCAGTTGTCATTAATTACTCGGTCTGACGCCATCTTATTCTTTCCAACAAATCATGTGCACAGGATTATGAAGAAAACAACTATACTGCTAAACAACCAAATTTCATCTTTGGACAGGATTCTTACCATCAGATATTGTCTGATAAGGAAGCATATTTTGTCTTCTGAAATGTTAATCAATGGTGCATAAGAAACTACGATATGCCACAGACTGTCTCCTCCATCAAGTAATAAAACATGAAGGATATTCGAGCTCAGCACTCTGGGGGCCAGATGCCCGTCTCATGGCACAACTGTCCGTCTGGCTTTAAACTCTAGAGTCTTTCTGACAGCCCATCTCACATCCATCCTGTCACCCTCGGTTCTGTTATCTTAAAAGATCGCTCTGTCCCCGTTCCCACAGACTTATTCTGGGGTGAGAGCAGCCCGGCAAAAACAATAGCACATGTAGACATAAACACACACAGAACAACATCCTGCCAGGAAGCTCAAAAAACAAGTAAAACAGCTCACAAACACAAAGGAGAGATACTAGAGACTATGTAGAAAGAAAGCAACCATGTGTCTTGTGTGCTCAACACTCACAAACTCATCTCAGCAAACAAAAGTGATATATAAAACCAAATGACAGAGAAGATTTTCAGTTGTGGTTTCAAAAATATTTGTATAATGGATAATCAAATTGCAAAAGTATTGAGCGTAAAAGCACATCAAATCGGCTCTCGTACCAAGAAAAGGTGACGTGGCTGCTTGCACTTTCTGCTGACCTTCATCAGGGTGCCCTCTTTCACAAACACCTACGGCAAAGATACGGAAACAATTTCATTAACTAAATCTGACAGGATAAGAGGTATAAGGTGTTATGTGATCAGTAAGCCATTGAATTTCTCACTCTCCCAGGCTGAAGGAGATCTGTCAAACCCAGAACGCTGTGTTCAATGTGGACCAAACGCAGGAGATCTGCCTGACAGAGAAAAAAAAAAACAAGGTAAATTCCGTTACATGTCACAATGGTGTCATATACACATTCGGCCTTGGTTCCACACACATATAACCTTGTAGACTCTGCAGGCACATTAGGCCAACACACACATACTCACTCCATTCTTAAGGCTGTCATTGGCGTGATAAGCTACATCTGAGACCACAACCAAAGCATCTGAGGGGCAAGAGAGTAATAGCATCTTAAGATTTTATATTTTAATACATTGGCATTTTCAACATTTAAAAATATTGTTATATTATTGTATTATATTAATACACACACACACACACATTTATGTTAGATGTGATTAATGTGATTAGAGCTGGAGATTCCATATACAATATATACCGGTATTGTAAATGGAATTTTAGACATGATTGATGATCAGTTAGATCAATTAATATATTGCAAATATTTTAATGACCTATATTCAATAATTATGAATAATAATATAATATATAAAAATACTGTAGTTTCTAAAACTGTATATGCAATAATTACACAATCAATATAAAAATGTTAAAATAAATTTATATTAAGCATGGTAAGTCACACTGCAGAACACCTCCCTCTCTTTTAGCAGCACCTAAATAAATGATTATCATATATAAATAATGCAGAAAGGCTTGTTTAAGAGGATTAATGAAAATGCACGATGGGGTCAAAGGTCATTTGCCTTTTGTGAAACTATCTTGAAGATCTGAGATTTGTGGTTGCTTAAGTAAATCAATAATACACACTGAGAGATAAGACCAAAGGTTTCCATTTCAATTGCAAACATGCCAAGATAAGAATCAAACATCAATTTCTGAAAATTGATGAAAACTAAATTAGGAAAAAAAAGTGGCTTCCTAAGTAAATTAAGTAATGTATTTTACCTTGTGTATTTGCAAACTCTCTGCTGTCTGGTGAGAGGTTATTTAGGTAGTCTGTTAGAAAAAAACAAACAAATTTAAAGTAATATGAAACATAAAATTAATAAAGAAGAACATGAGACTTAACATCTTTAACAAACAAACATATTTAGACGTCACCTGTTAGCAACATACGGTACTGTAGGATACGCACAATGACCTGCAGGAACTGCTTTTTCAGGGTCACTGCATCTAGAAGCTGAGATATAAAGCACAGTATTGTAATATTAAAAAAATAAGCAAATACCTGCCATCCGAGTAATTAAGCACAATAAGTAGACATTCACATAGCATATAGTACAAAACACACAGTACAGTTTGAACAGCTACACTAAACAATTATGGCTGGTGGATGCATATGCCTAATAATAAACATATATTTGATTCTTTTAGTGTTGTCAATCAATGAAAAAAATCCTTACTGTGCTTTGTATGTGTTCCAGATAATTCAATTTGTCATCATAATGACTGATGTAAGAAGAGAAAATGGAAAACTCTGTCTTCTTTGCCAGGATGATTTCAGCAATACCTTGATTCTGATCCCTGATGAATGGAGTGAAATGGGAAACAGATGAAATGATGACAGATGATCATAATTTGGGGATGATAACAGTTGAAGGTAGCATATGCGCATGCTTTTGTGAGAGCGTCTTACCATTCTTTTAAGTGGGTCTCCAGTAAAGTGTGGATATTTTTGTGGAGAGTACAAATATCAGGTACCTCTGTCCACACTGTCATCAGCCTCTCATCGGCTTCAAGTGACTATTAAAGGAAGGGTATTTCAGTATTTTGAAGATGCACACTATCATTATTTATCTAATTTTTCATAATCACATCAACATATTTCCACCTAAAAACCCCAGGCAAACATACAACGTCATTAATGAAAATATGAATGACTCACCTCACAGAGAAGTTGTAAAGTCTTAACATGCCTTGAATGAAGAAAAAAGAGGCATGTTGGTAATAATATTTTATTTCTATTCAATTGTTTTTCAATTATGAAAATAATTTGAGAATACACTTGAGATGTTGTTTTCATGACTTACTGGGCCTCACTATCCAGAAGCTCTTTGGCACAATAGAAAGCCCTGGAGCAGTTGACAGTCTGAAAAAAAAAGACAGCTGAGTTTCAATAAGTTGTAACAAATGCATGCAAGACACATAGAAACACTAATAATAAGCTCACCAGTTTGTCAGATGTCTTTGTCTTTTTCTCTTGAGAACTAGTTACACCAACAGAAACACCCACTGTTCCATCTGGCCTCACATTAGGAGAACAGAAAGTGTAGAGGCTAAATAACAGAAAAGGTAAAATCAGAACACATAAGTCAAAAAGTGTTTAAAAAAATATGGACAATAAACTTTACTGACAAAAACATAATCATAAAAAGTGGTACTCTACTTATCCTACGCAAGACTTTGAGTACTTATAACTACAATTTTAATAATAAATTTTTAATGTGTACAAACTAAAAGATTTATTCATTCACATGAAGTAAAAAACAAAACAAGAATGTACAGGTTATTGTGGACACTGTCAGCATAGTCTCTATGACTGTAAAAATGAAGAGGTAAGATCTGATGTCATACTAAAGGTCTTAAATGAACACTTGTCACTTGATGTCATGATTCTTAGATAAGGTAAATAATCCTGAAAATATATCCAAAGATTTGCTTAATTATTGTATCTTTTGTAATTAGCTTTTGTAATATAATCGGTTCAGTTAAAAACATACATTAAGGGGGTTGCAAATATGTCTAGTACATTTAGAAATATATAAATATTTACTATCATCAGATTACCAAAAGATTAAAAGTAGTTCACTTTTGAAAAACTTGTGCTGATAATTTACTCACCCCCATGTCATCCAAGTTGTCCATGTCACTCTTTCTTCAGTTGAAAAGAAATTAAGGTTTTTGATGAAAACATTCCTGCATTTTTCTCCATATAATGGACTTCATTGGGAACCAAACGGTTTAAGGTCCAAAAGACACTTTCAGTGCAAACTGCAAACTGTTCAAAGGGCTTTAAACCATTCCAGACGATGAATAAGGGTCTTATCAAGTGAAACGATCGCTCATTTAATAAATAAATAACAAAGTTTAAGTTTTATAAGCTCAAATGCTCGCCTTGCTCTGTTCTGTGACGTACGTTTGTGACTCTCCTGTTCGAACTCGTTCATCAAAATGAACGAATCTTTTTCTGAGTCATTTAGTTCATTCAACGAACGAAATGAACAAACTGACTTGGAAAAAGATTTGTTCATTTTGACCTTATAAAACTTAAACTTTGTTATTATTTTTTTTAAATGAGCTATCGTTTCGCTTGATAAGACCCTTATTCATTGTCTGGAATCATTGCCCTTTGAACAGTTTGCAGTTTACACTGAAACTGTCTTTTGGACCTTAAACCATTTGGTTCCCAGTGAAGTGCATTATATGGAGAAAAATGCTGGAATGTTTTCATCAAAAACCTTAATTTCTTTCCTACTGAAGAAAGAAAGACATGGACATCTTGGATGACATGGGGGTGAGTAAATTATCAGCGAAAGTTTTTTGAAAAGTGAACTAATTCTTTAGCCTTAGTTTTCAATATGTTAAATAACACATTGCTTATGATCCCAACAAGGTCTGTCTAGTTCCTCAAAACTGTTTTTTTTTTATTTCACAACTGTATTGAAATGAATCCTGAGCCTCATATTAATAATATAAAATATAATTAAACACCATATTAATATATAAACAATTGTACCTATCTGTCTCTTGCTCAGATGACTGACTTTTGCTCTGGAAGCCTGGCAGACTGCTCATATCCACATAGCCATCCGTATCATTGGTTGAACTCTGATTTCGTTGACTCTGAATGACTGGTTTCAGGAGGCGAATCTGCACATTCTCATAGTGAGAAGCAGCGGTTTGAACGTTCTCGTATTCCGATGAATCGGTATTGGGAGATGAAAAAGATCGAGGTTTGGAAAGGGGAAGAGGCTCAAAGAGGGAGCCTGGCTCAATAGAAATGCTGCTAGAAGTCAAATCATTATTAAGAGTGAAGTTTAGTCCTTGTTTTTGTCTACTTTTGTGGAAGAGATAGGAAGAAGGGGACACAGGTGGTGTGCAATCGGGAGCGTTCTGCAACTCCAGGCTGCCCATGTTATGCCTGATAAAATCCAAGCGTTTGCATGACACTTGTGGACTTGACTCAGACGAGGACCTGGAGGAGATCGAGCTGTTATCCATCACACTTTTCCGATCGGATTTCCTAAGGAACCGTAGCGGCAGAAGGTATCGTTTAAACCCGAAATCAGGCTTCTTGCAAGAAGCGGAGATTTCGTTCGGGAGGGATGGAGAACTTTTTCTGATTGGCCGCTTTGTGATGGATGCGAGTTCAAAAGGGGGTGGAATATCCACTCTTGTAACTTTAGCTAAGTTTGAGGAGAGGGTGCCTTGTGAAAGACACCCTAATGAACCAGTCAATGCAGGCCTACTATCTTCAAGGAAACACTGATCCGTATAGAAGGAGCGTGGGTGTAGCAAAAGTCGCCCATTTCCTGGTGCAGGGCTAGCCATTAGGTCAACTCTTTTGCTGGGGGTTTCCACCGATATAGAGCGAGTCATAAAGTACTTCCTGTTCTGAAGAAAGCCTTTGGCTTGGACTTTTGGCTCGGTCTCTTCATACACGTGATCTACTGCGAGTTCTTTTCCTTCAGATATACTCAAGTGGTCACTTGCAACTCCTTTTTCTTCACCAATGCTCTCTTCATCTTGATTTTGTTGTAAATTTTGGCCTTGAGTTTCAGGTTGCTGTTGACCAAGCGAGAGGGTGCTGCTGATGACCTCAAGATTTAATGAGGCAGACATGGCTTCATCATGATCAGCCACATATTTGCTAAAATAGTTTTGATTTGCATCTGGTACATCATCATCTGAGATAGCATCAGAGCCTGAAACAATAAATGGCTGAGAAGAAGAAGAAGCCTGATCGGACTCAAGGAGATTTACATCTCCACTGTTTGATGAGAGACAGTCTGGAGACTCAGTAGAAGCACTTTTGACTGACAAATAATTGTTTCCCTTTTTCTCCATTTTCTCTTTTTCCACCTGCATTTCATCGTCCTCTTCCTCAATGGAAGTTGAAGACAAATCAGAGCTGTTCAATCCATCCTCAATGGTAAGCATCATAATATCTCCATTGATGTTGTCCTCTGTCTCTGTTTTTTCAAGAGGCTCTGTTTGTTCAAAGAGATCACACTCAGAGAGTCCATCTTTGTCAGCTAACGCCTCACCTGCATCACAAATATCAGGGAACATCCCATCTATGTCTTCTTCAAGTGAAAACATGCATGGGATTATATCATCAGGGCAAAATTCTTCAATGAAAGTCCTACTGGTGCATATGTTGTCGTACAGTATTCTGTCTCTGTCTGTTATGCATCCATAAACTTTATTAGAAGCCATATGAACATCACTGGAACTTTCATGTGATGTTGATACACCATTTTTAGTCAGTCCCCATGCTATCTTCCCTATGTCTTCTACTTTTATCTGCTCTACAACATTATCACCCACTTCTCTTTTACTGGATGAATCAGAGAGAAGGTCCATTGACTCTTCCTCATCCTCTGATTTAAATGTCTCACTTTCTTCTAAACCTTCCACCAAATCTAAATCTATTCCCTGTGCTAACTCATCGCCGCATCCTAACTCATCCCCCTGTTCCAGAATAGCATCCGGTTTTGCCTCATCTGTTTGTACTGTCTTTTCCGTACAATTTTTTTTCTCTGTCTTCCTCTCTTGTGACCCCTCCTGTTTCAGGACTATTTTTCTATGCATTTCCATAATACGCCCTCTTGAATTAGGAGGACTTAGATGTTTGTTGGTGTGGAGTGGAAAGTGCATGTGGAAGTTTGAACTGAGCTGATGCTGGAGATATTTTCTAGGTTTGGATGCAATTTTTGGTTTTGGTTCTTGATTGGCACAGTACTCTTCAGGAATGGGTGGTTGACATTGCATCTCGAAAAGAGGCTCAGCCTGGAAGTGTTTGGGGTCCAGGGGGTGCTCTTGAAACTCTAAAACACATTGTGTAATAAGTAAATATTAATATTTACTAAAACATTGCTGGAAAGTAACACTGCAAACATTGTAACAATTCAGGGCAGTTCCTTCTGCTTTATGCATTAAGATATGGGCACAAAATTTAGAATAAGATGTAGAGTAAAAATACAAAAAAAAAATTGAAATTCAGAAATTCACTTTTCTATATAAAATTGATTGTATGATATGTACACAATTGTATTGACATATTATAAGGTGTTAATTTGTATTTTATATTTTTCATACACTTTTATTATGCATTCAGTGTTCATTTACTTATTTTTAAAATGTTTAGGTATGTATGTATGTATATATATATATATATATATATATATATTAAAGTGAATTGATGAATACAGTTTGATGTAAAATTAATGACTCCAACAAATGTGAGTCTTGAAGCTGACTTCTGCTGATGAAACTGCAAAACTATGTTCAGTAAAACTTTCTTTAATTTTTTATAATTCTGACTGCAGGTCTTGATTCTTAATATTCTTAATATTCTTAACTGTTAACTTTATATATATATATATATATATATATATATATATATATATATATATACACAAAGAGTAAAATAATAAAAATAAATAATTTAAGTTTGCACTGTGTTTTAAATATAATTTTAACTACAGATTTTAAATATAAGTTTCACTTTCAAACACAGTTTATAGAGTGGAAATTGTATGTATAATTACTTCCATTTTGCCCAAATTGTCCATATCTTATGAAACATTCTCATAAATATAAAAATATTAATATGTTAAGACAAAAACAGTCCTGGCATTTTGGATTAGCAAATACCCTATTGTAATTTACACGTGTTCTACTTGAGTATTTACCAATAGCCTAATTAAATATCTAACCAGTCAGATCAACTGTAAATTATCGAAAGGAGAGCTACAATAAACTTGATAATATTTCACATACTTTCAGACATTTCCCACAGACACATATTCCTCGTTTCCTAAATTACCATAGCCTACTACTTGTTTTTGGTTACAGAATCGTGTTAAAAACTCACCACCGGTCATTGTCGAACATCATCTATCCGAGCCGAGGCACGGCAAAACGGGTCAAATCCATTTGAAAACAATGAAATCGTAATCCTATGAGAATTTACCCTGGATTATAACACGAGATTATATCACATCCACTGCGTTCTCTGCGTTTTGCGGTAAAGCAGTGCAGGACAGTGCTCACAGCACGAGCGCGCGTGCACACACACACACACACACACACATACACTCACGGTCGAGACTTGCCTTGACTTCCTGAGGAAAGGGCGTCAAGACAAAAAGAAAACATAAATAGTTTTTGAATAAGGAAAATGGTATTTTTATAGGCTATAGCTATATCTTTAATATGCATACATAGGCCTATAGAGTTTGTAGAAATATGAGAAGCACACAGATCTGAGGAAGGAAAACAAATATTTGTCTCACAACAAATAATGAGTATAAAACATAAAATTACCTAAAATAAATGCATTATATAGAGAAATGTGCTTTGTTCAAAGTTAACTGAGGGCAATATATGGCGGCTTCAAAGGTTTGCATTGCAGGAGGAACCTCTCTTATCCTGCATTTAATCTTCCTTATGGCAATATGTCGAGTATAAATGAGCATATTACCACTTTAGGGGATTGAATTTGTCCCTAGTCATTTTGTTCCTAGCAAGCATTCATGATGCCCCCTCAAAAAAAAAAAAAAAAAAAAAAAAAACCTGCAGAGGATTATAGATTAGATTCTCTCGTGTAAAGCTCTTATGATAATATCAGTCACAGGTTAAATCCAAATAGTTCAAATGTCAGTTGTTCAGATGGCTAAAGTAAAGCTTTAAAAAAAAAGAAAAATAATCATCAGTTTTTAGCTGATAACTTCAAATGTACTGAACTGGCCCATGAGTTGATACAGGAGTAAAACATGCATCTGTTATTTTTGCATGTATGATTAATAGTAGGAAGTCTTTTCTATAGGCCTAAATAAGGCCATGACCTTTTCCCAACATCTCTACAGAAATATGCTTCCTTCCTCAAACGTCTTTAGCCTGAGTTCAGGCTGGGGTAGTGTGAGCAGGTCTGGAGAAGAGACAATTGAAGAGTTTTTCAAAAAAACTTTAAACCTAGGACTTGTACCTAACTTTACTTATGTATTTATTTACTCTAATGGTATTTGTGTACAAATTTTATTTAGGTGTCCTTTCTGTAAAACATTTTTGTTGCTTTATTTAGATAGGCATATAATGAATTTTAATCTTTATTGCAGGATTGAATATTTTACCTGTTCCAGATTGTTGGGACACCATGACAATAAAAGTGTCACAAACTTGGGATAAACAAAAAAAAAAGAAAAAAAGAAAAAAAGAAAAGAAAGTGTATTACTTTGTGTTAAGAGTTGCATGTACAACATAACTGGATCACATCATGCACGACACACTCATATCTCATCATATTCATATCTCCATGTTACTTTTGGAATCGCAATGGCAACTGAACAAAGGTGGACAGCATTATTGATATCTTCTTCTCCTCTCCACTCACTGCCCACATAAATAAACAAGGTTATAAGGCAAATTTCTTATCCTTGATTCATAGCACACTCAAAAAGGCTCAATACCTTCAGACACAATAGTTAGTCACAACCTGAGTGTATGATTCTGGTGTTTTCACTCACATTGCAGTCAAATAAAATGCTGAAAAATGAAGATCTCAGCAGTTCGCTAACAGCAAGTAAGCAGCTAGTGAACCTGCTGTAGTAAAATATTAAGCACAGGCACTACAATCATATAAACATACACATAAAGATGGTGGGGACAAACACACTGACACGAAATCACTGTTCATCGTTTGAACAAAGAAGGGAAAAAACACCCTGAACACTCCACCCTTTCCAGTTCAAGCAGGAAATGCTGAGCATGATTTAAAGTAGGTTAAGTGTTCATCAAGGATTCTGTTTTATCTGAGCATCAGTCCTTTTGATCATACATTTGCATGTGTTCAGTTTTCATTGCAAATGTACTAGTCCCTGTTGATTTGTGTTGATGCAAGATATCACAGGTATATTTATTTAATGCTAACTCTGACTAGAGCATTATATTTCATGACAGCAATGATATAACACACACAAAAAAGTTAAGGAAATGAGATCATCTGTTAAGGAAGGATGAATTTGCAGATGAATCTTAACAGAGCTTAGCTAAAGCTTTATTGGGTTAAAAAGCCCATATATATGTATATATGTATATATATATATATATATATATATATATATAAAATCGTGGTGATAAAAAGAGTAGCATACAATGTTTATGAACTTACATTTCATGCAGGTAGAAACCCTGAAGGTCACTATCTTTGGAAAGTACCATTTTTAGAAGCAGTTTAACATTTTTTTTTTTAAAGAAAAAAAATCATAAGGTTAAAGTAACCTTTTTATTGGTCAGCCCTCAAAGGTCAGATCGCTAGGACACAATAAGACATGATAAGTTTTTTTTAAAAGTTTATTTAAAGCTTTATTTAATAAGAAAGATAATTGTGCAGAAGTAATTTAAAATCAATTTGAATATATATATATATATATATATATATATATAATTAATACACATAAATATACAAACAAATAAAGAATAAACAAACCCTGGAAATCAAAGCATGTTGAAAAGATCACTGAGGAGGACTGTTTCATCATCATCATCCTCAGGCCCAAAATTAAAACTCCATCCTTCATAAGCAGGTTGTTCACCCATAAAAAAGTCACCATCCAACCGGAGCGTATGAAGTAGCTCCTCTAGACTAAAATGCTGAAAACCCCTTTTACTATGAAACACTTCTTTATTGATGAAAGGTTCCGTGTCCTCATTCTGATCTTTCTTGAACTTTCTCTCTCTGTCCTGATCAGGGTTAGTTAGATAGTTCATTTGATCATAGACTCGCCTCCTCTCTTTGTCAGACAGCACCTCATAGGCTAAAGGGGAAAAAATGGAACAAAATGATTAATAAAATACTTTAGTTTGGTAGTGAATAAATGTATTTTAGGATGTACACTTGTGCACCCACACACACCCTGAGCAATGTGTGTGAAGGTCTGCTGTGCATTTGGGTGTTGGCTCTTATCAGGATGGTGTTTAAGGGCCAGCTTGTGAAATGCTTTCTTGATCTCCCTTGAAGATGCAGAGCGAGGAACTCCAAGAACTGAGTAATAATCACTCACACAAATACAGGTACACACACATAACAGAAGCACCAAGCATAAATGCTCTGCTGACGACATCATTCACCTGAAGATCAAATGAGAATAATAAACCATTAAACCTACACATATAGGCCAACTATTCAAACATCAAACCTCAAAACATATTTAATGTACTAGCAGAAAATAAACATCTGGCATCTGTTAACAAATTATGCCAAGTATTTAAGCCATTTTTTCATCATAAGTAACGTAGCGTTTATTTTCCATAAACGCAATTGCTTTTAACTTTCTTTTTTTAAACCAATCCATTCATCAAGGTGTCCTATCAGAGCAATCACAGGTGTAGTTCATCACATTAACTATGGACATGCTCGATGCTCCACTAAATTTGAAAACCAGAAAGTAGCTTATTGTTTGAAGTTTTGCTAGTATTGGTAGCCTGGTGCCCGCGCGCACACACAATTATAATACAATATACAATGAAATTCACACTTTTCTAGTGTCCAAAAACTCTTAGGCCCACTAAGGTTTCATAAGAAAGAAATTCATAAATTTCAGCAAACTTACCAAAGTAGGCCAATTATTAATACACCCAGAGCATTCCCTGAAAATTAAGTTACTTAATCACGATCAATAAACGCAGACTTTTCTTCGTGAACGAATTGTTTTATATGGATCTTTAAGTGTGAATCATTACAAAAGATTTGATTCATTCGGATGATTCAAAAGATTCATTATGCCACTAACATCCATTGATTCGATTCATTCGGATGATTCCAAAGATTCATTACGCCTCTAACATCCATTGATTCGATTCCTTCGTATGATTCCAAAGATTCATAATGCCACTAACATCCATTCACGTGAGGGCGCTGTGTTTTTGCCCGCATGTCTCTTCACGGTAGTGCTTCTTCTTGAGAGCGGATTGTAAACACACGGCTATGGCTGCTGAGAGGGGCGGAGGCGACAACGACGTTAACGACGAAATGGGGAACCAACTACAGCTCCTGCCAGGTACGAAATGCTATTTGTGTCCTATTAAACACGGAGTTATATCAGAGTCGAAACCATGACATCTTAATGTCCTCCTCAAAACTTGAAGGGAGATCTTTACAGCAGTCGCCGTGCATGACAGCTGACAGGTTTTCTTTACTGAAACTGAAAGTGTCTGCGTACACATGTTATTTAGATTAGAACACACAGTATTTGCACTTGTGTACACGTTTAGGAGCTGTAGCAAAATGAATGCAACAATATTTTGAAGTCAAGTGTTGTACGTATGTACCTAGATGAGATGAGAGAGACTATGTATTTAGATGAGATTTACTTTTTGCTTAGTACTGACTTCATGTGTGCAAGTTGTCCTCAGATGACTCATTGTAATGTAGTAGTTGACAAAATGAAAGTAGAAGTAATAAGTGGAAGTGGAGTAAATAATAAGAGGAATTATATTCCACTTCTAATCTTTTTTTATTTATTTTTTTGATAGAAAATGAAGAGGAAGAGGAGGATATCATGGAGACCGAGGATCGAGATGGTGAGGATGCAGAAAAGCCAAGTATTATAAACTTTGACACAAGTCTGCCAACTTCACACGCTGTGAGTGTCATCTATCATCAGTACTTTTAAACACTAATAAGATTAAAATCATTTTCAGGATATAGCTCTTTCACTCATTTGAATTCATTAGCGTGCACGTTGATATTAAATAAGTAATTTATGGATCCATTTTTGCTGTAAAAGAAATCTCAATTTATAGAAATAATGTAACTAAGTCATCAATAGTTTTTTATTTTATTTTGCATGTTCGTCTTCATTTGTGTGTGCATTGTGAAGTATCTGGGCTTAGACATGGAGGAGTTTCACGGCCGTACCCTGCATGATGAGGACAGTGTGCAGAATCTGCCAGTTCTTCCCCACGTCGCTCTCATTCTGATCCCAGGTCAGACGCTGCCCTTGCAGCTTTTTCGACCACAGGAGGTCAGCATGTTCCGCAACCTCATAAGCCAAGACCGCACGTTTGCCGTGCTTGCACAAAGGTATTAACAGACACAATATGTAGAATAATAACTCCACATTAATGATCACGTACCTTTGATTCCTCTTCAAAGACATTATTTAAGCAGGTTGCAGTAGAGGGTTTGCAGGTGTATTGATATTTCTTACATTTAGACATGTATGTCATAGTTTGACCAGGTTTCTATTTCTCTCAGTCCTGATGGGAGTGGAGCAGAGATAAAGGCAGAGTTTGGGACGACGGCAGAGATCTATGCATTTCGTGAGGAACAGGAGTACGGCATCGAGACAGTGAAGATCAAAGCTATTGGACGGCAACGCTTCAGAGTGCATGAAATTCGCACACAAGCAGATGGGTAGGGATATTCACATGCTTTCAGTGGGTACAACACTATTTTATATTGAATTCAGTTATGTAATGATAAAAACTTTTTTTTAACTATATATTTCGTAGGATTCGTCAGGCAAAAGTACAGATTTTATCGGAAAGGATTCTGCCAGACCCTTTATGTGCACTGCAATTCCTGCCCTGCTTGCAAACCAGCACTCCACAGACCAAATGCTCACAAACAACACCACAGCAGGACCGGTGCAGCCAGACCTACAGACAGGTAACTGACATACAGATAAATGCACATCACTTTAGACCACTTTAGGAAACATCCAAGGGGGTCACAGGATGAAATGTATAATATTGTAAGTAAAGTGCTGTTGTAGTTGTTATTATATTAAAACATCTAACTATTATTAATGCACTAAAGATCTAACTTAATTAACCCTAAAACTGTATTCTGGACAAATGTGGGCAAAATAGTTTTGATTTATTTAAAAAAAATATTTCCCTTGATCTGAGCGGTACAAGACTTGGCTACTTTTCCTAAGTTTGCCTCCTGAACACACACAATTTTTTTTGACTCAATTCTACAATGTTAAGTGGGTAAAAAAAAAAAAAAAAAAAACCCTCCTTAATCTTGTATTTGGGTCAAAAATGGGCACCCATAGAAATGAATGGGAAAAACTGTAATTTAGAGCATTCTAAAATAAGCAAAGTCTTCAAAAGGTGACTTCATCTTTAGGTATTAGCTCTAAGAACTTATTGGAATGAGATTTTAATGTACTTTAAAAAAAATAAATAAAACTTAAAAATTAGCATAATTTACATAGAAAATATGGTACATTTTGAAGTAAATAAATTCAAAAATACCCCCAAAATAAAAAAAAAACCCACCATAAATGGATAGACAAAACTTTATCGAAGACATTGATATAACATTTATAATAAATAAAAATTAGGATCATACCCGAGTCCTCTGTGCCCACATTTGTCCACAATTACAGGATTAAGGGCTATAAAGTCAATATGGTTTGAGGGCTATAATGCTAAAAAACATTTACTCAAGATTAAAACTGAAATACCCCCCAATAACTACTTTTTTAAAGAACATAGTTTTTATATATATATATATATATATATATATATATATATATATATAATTGGACTAGTTATTCTACTTTATCAATGTTTTGCCATTACTTTTACACATAACTTACATGTCATTTTCCATCTCACTTTCTTTCATAGAAGAAACTCCATTGTGCTGGTATGACCTCATGGCCTCCCTGGGTGTATGCCCTATATGACTCTGTGAGTTTGATCTCTTATTATCAATTTGATTATATCATAAACAATATATTTTACACCATACATTATAAAGTCATAAAGGGGCAGTTTTTTTTTACCATTTTACCTCTTTGAAATTAGAGAGACCTTATTTACTCATTGTAAATATTATTTAACTTTTATTCTTATTATTTATTTAGATTGTAAATACATTGATCCGTTTCTAAAAGGTACAATCTCAGCAAACTATCATCATCATTTAGATATTATTGACAACTGATGGTTGTGTTTGTGTTTCTCTCCAGAAAACTCTCATGAGCAGAGTAAAGAAACAACTCCATGAATGGGATGAAAACCTCAATGACGAGTCCCTGCCTACAAATCCCACAGGTACACACTGAGAATGAACACACAGACACTTTCAGGCTCACACACACAGTCAAGTAGTTAAAAATGGTCTCTCTCTCTCTCTGCAGATTTCTCATACAGGGTGGCCGCATGTCTACCAATAGATGATGCTCTACGACTTCAGCTACTGAAGATTGGCAGTGCCATCCAGAGACTGCGCTGTGAGTTGGACATCATGGACAGGGTGTGTATGTGTATAGTTGCCTTTGTCTATTAATCTTCATATTCGTCTATTTGTCTAGGAGTTTGTTATATTTATTGTAAAATGCAGGAAAAGATCATGTTCATATTTGTTCTTGTCTCTTTACAGTGCACCTCTCTCTGCTGTAAACAGTGTCAGGAGACAGAGATAACCAGCAAGAATGAGATCTTCAGGTTAGACAATTACTTTTTTTTTTTTTAATGGTGAGAACTTAATTTGATAATGTAGTTATATTATTTGGCAATTGAGGAGAATTAAAGGGAAAGATTACTAAAAATATATATTTTATCATCAAGGCACCAAAGCCACGTCAAGCACCAATGAGGAAAAAGCACCCTAAAAGTTTCATGAAAGTGGTAGTATAAACACTTCATCCATGTATTTCTTTCATTAAAAAAACAAACAAACAAACAAACATTTAGACATTTTTTTCATCTTCTGGTGAAAAAACTGACTTCTCTCTGGTGCAGAAGTTGCAACACAGAAGTTGCTCTATGTTGTGACATATTTCCAAGTAAAACAGAATATTGAGTTTTACTTTAGCGCACCTCTTCTCTATCCCTCGCTCATAGCAGACTGATGGTTGGAGGGGAATGGTTAAGGATATTCAATCAAATCCATCAAACTGACGTCATCAGAGAAGCAACGCCATTCCAGATCGGAAGCAAATTTGTAGATTTTGATTTGTATTATTATAGACAAACAAATTATTTTTAATTATTCATCACAAGACTATCAAAGTAAATAAGGTCAATTTTTTTTTCATGATGACTTTGAACCCTGCACCCTTCTTACAATTGACCGCAAGCTCACAGTCAGATCTGCCTCCATCAAATCTACAACTGATGGATAGAACCAAGTCCTCTCCCTACATTTTTTTTATTCGAATGCACATTAAACATTGAAGAAACAATGTGTCGCTCCTGTTTTATTGCAACTTTAATATTCAAAGTCATTTGAAGCCATATGATAGCTTTAGTTGGGGAAAAGATCAAAGTTTACATTGTAAAGTCATTATGAGGCTTGAGGCTTATCAAATGATGAGGGTGATCTTCTCCTTTAAGATAGAGATGAAAACAGTTACTGATGCAACACTCCTCTGTCTTTAGTCTGTCTCTGTATGGGCCAATGGCAGCATATGTGAATCCGCATGGTTATGTTCATGAGACACTTACGGTCTACAAGGCCAACAACCTCAACTTGATTGGACGGCCTTCCACACTGCATAGTTGGTTTCCAGGGTGAGATTTAATGCTTTTGTTTTTGATTAACGCATTATTGCTTTTGATTATACACATTGTTTGGCATTGTCACATAACATTCGATGCATTTCTTTTCTTAGGTATGCGTGGACAATTGCTCAGTGCAGAACCTGCGGCTCTCACATGGGCTGGAAGTTCTCAGCAGTAAAAAAGGACCTGAGTCCACCTCGATTCTGGGGTTTGACTCGTTCTGCCCTGTTACCGACAATCCCACAAGGCGAGGAGGGTGTCAAGGGGTCACGCTTGCTGTGCCTGTGATGTGATCCGACGATTACTTGTGACCTTTAACCCAAGAGCTCATAAGCATATGCTCCCCGAGGGGTCTCCTCTATCACCCCAAAAACATGAGACTCCAAACCACACCTAGAGAGAGAGAGAAAGTGTGTTTGTGAGTTTATATGTGTAGATGTGTGCATGAACAGGGAGAGGAATGAAAAAGGGGACAGTGATCCATAAGATACAGAAGTAGAAAGAAAAACAGAATTTAAGTTGTTGCCTTCACACACCTTGTGCTGTGTAAATTACAGGCTGACACGTGCAATATCATACCGTATTAGTTCTTTAAGATTACAGTCTGTTGTAATGCACTTAATTTACAGTCTAAGCAGTCTTCATCATTACTACTAGATGACAGTTGATGATCTTTAAGCAAGATCTTGTTTGGATGTTCATGAAATAAGTACTGTGTTAAAATAGGGACAAATCTCTTACACCATCTCATTTAGTCTGACAAAAAGTCTTTCATGGCCTCATTTATTGACATAATCAATCATGTAGAATACATCTAAGCTTCAAAACAAGATCTAAACTGCTTAAAATGAAATAATTCTCCACATGCTTGGCACACAACACCTGGCTAAAATTGTCAGATTGTGAAGAATAAAGGAAATATCAGGGAGTTACCCTTTATGTTATTCTCAAAAACTATTTTGTATTTCTCAGTTTTTTTTTCTGTTTTACCTTTTCCTTTGTCATTTGATTATGTGGAGACCATTAAATTTAATAATAGTTTGATGTATATTTTGAAAAGCCAAAAACATGTGTGTGTCCAGAATGAAAATAGCGTTGGACAAACTATTCTCCTCTGATAACGTCCTAAAAATGTAAATATTCTGTTCACATGTTCATTAAATGGATATACAGACAATCGGCACACACATGGATATTCTACACCAGTTACATACAAAAACACTGACTTGCATATCTGTAATGTTCAATACGTAACATACTGTTCAGTTCAAATAAATTCTCACCAATAAACCACATCTGAAAAGTCAGTGTGTTTCATTTTTAAGGAAATTTTGGTAACACTACAAAACATTTATAGTATGACACTCCAAACAGAGCCATAGTTTGAACACATTTGTAGACAAAATCCAAATCAGTAAATAATTCTATTCTGTTGAAATTATTATTTTCAGCGTTCTGCTGAAATAGCCAACTTGGGTCTTTTTTTTTAAAGAGAAGAATACAGTATAACGTAATAATTTAGTATTTCATTAATGCGTCATGTTTTCATTTCTGATGACCAAGCCACTAGAGGGAGGTGTTGTTATGCTGTCGCGTGCTTTCTTCTTCACTGGCTCTCAACGTTATTACGCAACAACAACAAACGTCAAGCTGTAGATGGGTGTCTGGTAGTCACGTACACGTTCTCTTTCCATTCTTTAAACAGATGCTTGATGTTCTGAGCCAATTAAAGTGAACTTTATCGTATCTAGTTAGTGTATTTTTCCTTTTTGCTTAGCCTTTAAGACAGAACTAGCGCTTTAGGTGTAACTTACTCCATAGTAACTTAGCGAAGCTGTTATTTGTAGATTTGTGTTGGTCCAGTCCTGTCCTGTCCTGTCGATGCCTCAGGAATCTCAGGAGGGGCAGCAACCGCTGCCGCTGGTCCGATCTCTGGTTAGCCGGATACCGGCCTACGTGTTGTTCTGTAACAACAGCCCGCGCGTGGTGAAGCCCGTCTGGATCAACTTTCGAGGGGAGCCGCAACCATACGTAGATATACAGCCGTACACCGGTCGAAGAATGACAACTTATGTGGGTTCGTCAAATTATCTTTGAATTACGTTCAAGATAAATTGGTAAAATTGCAGTGTGAGGCGTTCCGCTTGTTCAGGTTTATTTTAATCATGTCACGTACACCTTAAGAAGTAAAAAAAAAAACCGTATACCGTTCCATGCACAAAATAGCTAAACAGCAATTGTTTTGCACCAGGCAAACCAAACTGTTCAGTCTTTAGGTTGATTGAAACTGCTTGAAAAATGAACTTTGACCCCGAGTGTTAGTGATTCGAAACCTTTGACATCTTGTTTAGACTTTTTGCAAGTGGAGAGGCTGCTCACTGCTGACGTCCAGCTCCCCCTTTCTGGACGTAATGGGACCCTACCCTACCCCTAAACCCAGAGGTGGAGCTTGGGGAAGGTCAGGCTTCCTCCATTATGTCCAGAGACATTGTCAACACAATGTACATTATGTCCACCCTCTTTGGATGTAATTTGTCCAACATGGGTGGAGGTAGGTTCAACCAAAC
Organism: Pimephales promelas; assembly: GCF_016745375.1. The sequence continues at coordinate 7,767,346 of NW_024121355.1, read as the reverse complement.
CCTAACTTTAACCATGACTCTAGTCTATCCCTCCACCCATTAGATCAATGGAGAGGGAGCTAAATGTCATTGTGCTCTGCAGTGAGCACCATTTGCATTGCAGAGCCAAATGGGTGAAGCTTGACCAAGTCCAGCTCCACCTCTGTGGGTCTAAGGGGTAAAGTTTAACTTAATTTATGCTTGGGCATAAGTTTAGGTTAAGGGTGTGATTGAACCTTCTAGCTCCTCGAGCAGCCTCTTGTTTTTTAACTTCGTCATGGCAATAAAATGAATAATCTCAAAGATATTGTCTCTGTGCCTTAAAGGGTTAAGTAGTGCAATAATCTATTTGAATAAAGCTGTCTGTATTTCTGTTTACTTCAGGACATCCGTGGATGTTTCGGGATGCAGAGACTGACGATCCAATGGTAGTCAATAGTAAAGAGATGTACTTGCCAGCCTCCGTTGAAAATGGACAAGTCTCAATTGCGCACATCACATTGCCTGGTAAACATATTTCACTGGCTTGTGCTTAAGTATAACCAATACACTCCTTCTATAATATCTATATTGAGTAACTGTGATAACTGTATTTCTAGGCATGGCATAAATAAGAACACTTGATATTATTTTCATTGTAAAAGAAAAAAAAACTGGAACCACACACACACAATTATAGAATCATTAATCAGACTGTGAATCTGAAATTGACTTTGCACTTAATATTTCTTTACCAGTGTTGACCTTGCGAGATCGCTGTCTGCAAGTTGTGAGGCGGTTGGTGCGCAGAGAAGATATCTGTCGGCTGGAGATCGCCCGCTGCCTACAAGATGACCTTGCTCAGAGACCCAGCATCCACGCAGATCTACGACGCGTTAGCCAGCGAGTGGAACAGAAGTTACTGGAGAACAGAGAACAGCAAAACAGATGAAAACATTAACTGTAAAGCGTTAACTGTACGAGGACATTTTTACTGAGCAGACCTGTGCACCAGCACCATATACAACAGACAATGTAGTCTGACACTGTAAAATACAAACCTGAGATCAGGCGGAATATTTTCTTAAGCAAATGGATGCTTTAAACATGTATCGAGCAATGCATTCAGGTCATTTAGGATTTAATGAGTGGCACTGATTTGAGAGCCCACAGAAAGAACTTTAGAAAATGCAGATTTTGTGTGATTGTCTGTGTAGTAGACCTTGCAATAGTTCTTGTATACTTCTACTCTGTTACCAATAACTTTATACTTGCAAAATGTTCTTTGTAAATAAAGAAATATTAAATATTTGTAATTATATGTAACTTTTTAATTAAATCTAATGACTCTTGCATCAAGCCAGCATTCATAGATCTATCTATCTGTAAAAATATACATACAGTGTTTAACAAATTTATTAGACCATCTGTCATAAAGGGAAAACACAAATAACCTAGGAATATGTCAAAAACTTGTTTAAAACTTTTCTTTTTGTCATTAGATTAGGCAAATAGCAAACTGAAACAGATAGTCTTTATTAACACATAACAAAAAAAAACAAACAATATTTCCTATGGCCTTGATAGCAGCTTCCATTGTTGCTGCCATTGTTTTTATGTAAAGTAAAGTAAAGTACTTTGGAAAAAAGTCACAAAGTTACAATTTATTAATTACTTACAATATTTGTTGGTCAAAACAATGGTTTGATGTTTCTGTATATTTATTTATATTAACTCTTTGTGCTTTATCGCTTTTAAACATATATATATATATATATATATATATATATATATATAAACATATATATATATATATATATATATATATATATATATATATATATATATATATATATATATACACTAACAAATAATTAATAAATTGTATAAACTTGTAGCATTTAAAATCCTTGATATTTAGTTACAAAGCACTTAATCATCTTACCCCATAGTCTGGTGCATGTTGCGAGGAAGATCAACATGTTTTCAGCCATATGTCTATGGTTTTCAGCGAACTGGATCTTTTCTTCTTCTTTTGGGCATTGTGGGCAATAACCATAGTAATACGTCAAAAATGTTAAACGGTTTAAAAAAAAAAAAAATTGAATTCCTGTGTCCGCCCTTACAGAAAATTGCGTTTCAGTAATAAACCCACACTATTACCTCTAAAGTTTCTATAAAATTATAATATTGCATTTAACCTTAATTCTCTAGGTCAAATTAAATGTTCGTTTTCATATTCCTTCAAAGTCTACACACATGCTTGAAATGCACACTCCATACTTGGTAAGTAACTTTTCACCACGCATGCTGTCCAGGGTCCAGTACGGTGAGGACCGTTGACAGCAGTGAGCAGTGTTTCACATCGCTAATTACTTACGCACGTGATCCACCTGAACTTTCATCCGCATAGGCCTTAAGGTTTGTGATAATAAGTTTGATGTTGCTTTGACAGAATCGGGTTTAATCTAGACTATTACACGCTTTCAAACTATTTTCCGTTCTTGTTATCGCCGTTATGTGCACTGACGCTTGGGGTCACAGTTTTAGGTCAGGCATGATGAGGTTTCTGCTAATTACTAGCATCTGTAGTTAACTAATAGCTTTTTAAATAAACCTTGTTAACGCGTTTTACAGTGTACACAGGTTTGTGCTTTTATTTAATAATGTATAGAAATAAATACATTGTATGAAAGATCCGTCGATGTTTCTAACCTTTTGGCTAGCCTAACGTTACAGAAAATGCGTGTCTGCTGCCCATTACGCTTTTAAAGATACGTGTATTGAATTAAATTATTTAAGGGAGTAAATGTAACTCCCCGTTACTTCAGTGAGTCTCAAATGTCATTGTAACTGCATTGCTTGCTGGACTGCATCTCTACTTTGAATTTACAGTGTTTTGGTTTGTTTTTAGTTTTGGACCTGGAAGTGTTCAAACACTCAAAATTGGCTTGGAAACAGCTGCACCTGTTTATGGTTCTAATTTTAACCCATGTATACATTTTCTTTCTTTCTTAAGATCCTAGTACGATGAACCGCAAAAGGGAAAAGGTGACATTGACATGGCTGAATAAGTCGATCAACTCCCCCAGAAAGCTCATGAAGAACAGTGTGGGTGTGGCACTGCCCACATGCTGGGATGGAGATGATGAGGGTAGTGCTATGAGCGAGGCTGGCTCTCCTGGCCTGAACATATCTACTGGGTCAGCTGGACTGGGCGACGTTGAAAACATGCATCTTACCACTCCAAAGCACTCTACTGTACGAAGTACACCTAAATCACGCTTAAAATTGACTGGACCTCACCGAGCACTTCGGAAAAAAAACAGTCCCGTTGAGGTGAGTAACTAAGTTTTTTTTTTTTTTTTTATGTTTCTATGTAACCAAGTAAGTAGTAGTATTAAGTGTGTATTTAAAAATGGCATGTATTTGAGTGGATTTCCATTGATTTGTGTTTTTTTTTTTTTTTTTTGTGTGGCATTTAGGACACTGTTAAAAGGCAACAGTCTTCTGTTGAGACTTCACCTTCCTCTTCTGAGAAAAAACACAGGAGTCCAGAGGATGGATGGAAAGTAATTTACCTCAAGGCGCTGAATGATGCAGTTGGGAATGCAGAGAAAAAGTCATCATTTGGTGGGCCTAAAAGTCTATTTCCGAAGAAAACCCCAGACAAACCTGGGAAGGCAGAGGAGGAGGAAAACGTTTGCTGCTCATTCAGTGAGAAGAGTGAACCACTTTCTCTGTTCACGACTAAGGATGGTGGGCCTCCCCCGCTGGAGATCATTGAGACAGAAGATGAAGGGGAAGAAATAAAGCTGGACACCAGGGTAATGGATTCTACTACTTTTTTGGGATAGGTGGGGGGAGAATGTATCATGGTTTCATCAAGAAACTTGAATATTGATGATTTAGGACCAAATTCAGCGTATTAGATTGATTTCTGAAGAATCATGTGACGTTAGAGACTAATTCAGCTTTAGAAAATTCAGCTTTGCATCACAGGAATGATTACATTTATAAAAATATAGCAAAATAGAACATTTTTAAAATGTAAATTTCATGTTTATTCTGGACTATTTTAAAGAATTGATACTGACTTTGTCTCTATGCACAGAGTGTGATCCTAAAGCGGCCAGAATCGCCGGATTGGTCGGATGTTGAGGACCTGGGCCAGGTTGAAGTTTTCTCGCAGGATGAGTCCTTTGAGCCAAAGGGGCAACAAACAAAGCTTAAAAGGGATTGTAAGCTTGTGGACTTCAGTGACACTCCTCCACCATTGGAACACAACCCTTACTCCGCATCACCAGCTGTTTTAATCCCTTCAACATTCTCACAAGCCCTTAGGAAATTTGAATCTCAAGGGGCTGAGACTATCCCAACTATCCCAGCCAGGGATGCGGAGCTGTGGTCAGAGCATCCACCTCGAACTACAGCCTCTGACCTCACAACCCCCAAGAACTATTCATGCTGTATGTCAGTTAGGCGGTCCCTCAACATCAGCAGCTCTACTCTGGCCGATCCTTTGATCCCGATCCTCTGGCCGAACACCTACACATCTGAAAGCTGGCATTACTCTCCTCAGACTACACGCAGGACTTCAGAATCGAATTACGCATCCTCACGGATGTTTCTGGCTGCTGACAGTGAGACCCGCAGGGTGTCGGTTGGCTCGGAGCCTCTTTGGTTGTCAGATTTGACCTACTCAAATGCAGATTCTGCAGGATTTATTGACACGCACTGTCACCTTGACATGCTCTATGGGAAGTTGGGTTTCCAGGGAAGCTTTCAAAGGTTTCAGCGCAAGTATGCAAGTAGTTTCCCTTTGGAGTTTAGGGGCTGCATCGCAGATTTCTGCAACCCACGAATCACAGAGAAAGAGGCCATCTGGGAGGGGCTACTGGCAGAGGAGAAAGTGTGGGGTGCATTTGGTTGCCACCCACATTTTGCCAAAGAGTATAACCACACTCATGAGCAAAGCATCATGCGAGCTATGCGTCACCCTAAGGCCATAGCGTTTGGAGAGATCGGTTTGGATTACTCGCACAAGAATTCCACAGACTCAAGGAAACAGAAAGAGGTATGGCAGACTGGATGATTACGTCCAAATGTTTTAAGCATGTACTTGAGAGCGTCAAAAGAACATAATTTCTGCCTTTTTCCTGTCAAGGTGTTTGAACGGCAGTTGCAGTTGGGCATCACTCTCGGGAAGCCTCTAGTCATACATTGCCGTGATGCCGATGATGATTTGCTGGAAATTATGAAGAAGTGTGTCCCCAGGGATTACAAAATACACAGGTCAGTTCTCATAAAACAAACACTCGGGCTAGTTTTTTTTTATGTTGGTCCTTAGGGGAAAAAAAAGTTATCTATTCAAAATAAAAACTCATGACTTATATTTCACTCTAACATTAAACTAAAGTAATAATTTGTATTTGGAATTAAGCAATGAAGCATGTTTTAAGGAGCATTGATATTTATTTTATGTATTTATTTTTGAAATATTTACAATATTTGATTTTTTCCTATTTTTAAGTCATTCTGTCCATACAGAATCCTTTTTTTTGTATTTTTCTTTTTTCTATCATATATAATCTTTTATATATATATATATTCTGCTTTATTTTCTCTTATATTATTTAGATAAGATTATCATTTATAAAATAGAATATCTTATATTTTGAGGTGAAATTACATTTTATTGTGAGATTTTATTGTGCCTACATTAATATTAGTTCAGTGTTGCCAATTTAGCACCAATAAAAACTGACTAGCAACAAATCTAGCAAATTATTTATTTTGCTTTATTTTTGGCTGCTGGTTAACATTTATTTGCTTTCCATTGATTAAAAGTATGTAAATGAGAACGGTTTTATTGGACATTCGGCCATAGATGTATAAACGCATGCCTCATTAGCTGCTATTTCTATGGGCTGCTATACGCAAGCGTCGATCAAAACACCGGTCTGTGAACACTCGAGAGCAAGTTGACTGACCCCCTGCAAATGTACTTACAGTAGAGTATAAATATCTAAATCTGCAATAGACCTCAGCAGATGATTTTTCTAAACTAATAATACAAAAAGACGAAGGCATCAGCTAACAAGACATTAAAAAGTATAAAAACCTGTAATATTGAGTTATATGATGCAATTTTGCGTCATCATTGATTCGCACTGTGAGTGACAACACGCTGACCGTTCCAAGATGGCGGGTGGCCTGGAACGGTCGAATGTTGCATCTATGTACACACACATCTATGCATTTGGCTATATACTATATTAAAACGCGGTATGTGAGCATGTATTAGGAGAGAAAGCTTATTATGTCATTAACGACTGTTTGAGCAGGATTTTTCTACTGTCCATTTGAAATATTTGGCAGCACTGGTCAGAGTTTATAGTCTACTAACCTTTGTTCATATGTTTGTTAGACACTGTTTCACCAACAGCTACTCTGTGATTGAGCCGTTCCTAAGTGAATTCCCTAACCTGTTTGTGGGTTTCACTGGACTGGTGACGTACCAACGTGCTATGGATGTTCGAGACGCTGTGAAACAAATCCCACTCAACAGAATCCTACTGGAGACAGATGCACCGTATTTCCTACCCAGACAGGTATCAGTGCTAGTTACTAAGCACACATTGTTTGATTCCACTAACACATATGTGTATGACTTGTCTATATATTCACCTCTTTTTCTCATTCTGTAGGTGCCCAAGTCCGTATGCAGGTTTGCTCACCCTGGTATGGGCATACACACGCTACGTGAGATTAGTGTGCTAAAAGAAGAGCTGCTAACCACAGTGCTGCAAACAGTACGGCAGAACACTAGACACGTATACGGACTGTGATTGGAAACGCTACTTATTTTATCAACTGCAGTCCTTCAAAATCTTAGTCCTGCTAGCAGTTTAGGCTTGCATCTTTGGCATATTCTTTCTTTTTTTTTTTTAAACCTTTTCCTTGTGTTTACATAACAATGTCTTCAAGAATTGATATTCCAATGTACTATAGTGTGTGTTGAGTGTATGAGCATTGCTGCTTCGGTTTCCTACCGTGTTAAAGGGAATTTCACATCAGTTAAAACCGTTAGCAATGATGCATTTTAATATCTCTTCAGTTTTGTTTTAAAATTTGTTCTCTGTTCTCAGGTTTCTTTGGCTGTGTGTTTGCATGCATGCTTACAAGTTATGTATGCTTTTGAGACATAAGTGACATAAAATGCCATCTTGTGTTTTCCCATATATTAGAAACCAGTCATTTTCACGTGAAAATTTATGTAAAAAGAAAATGTGAAACAAATGTGAAAAACCACAACAAATAGCTTTTACCAAGTTGTTGGTTTTATATAAATGTAACTTTTGTTTAAATAAATGTATATGCAACATGAATGGGTGCATGAAAGTATTATTTTTTTTGAGAAAGACAGGGCTGCTTTTCATTTTGTGACTCCATTAAAGGTTTATTTACATCTGTAACACAAACATGACCCTGAAACCCAACACTTGAGAGTGAGCAAAGAAAATAGAAACCATAGGCCGAAGGTTATTTCTTTGTCATCCTTTATTTTGTCAAATCAATGTGTTTGAATTTGATTTAAACTGTAAATCATTTTTATGATTTATCAGGAGTTGATTTTTGTAGGATTTGTAGATCTTGTCAGAATTCTGAAACAAATAAGAACATACATTTAGCGTGTTAGTTTGAAGAACACTAAAACTATTCAAATACAATGGTGTCTTGAAGAATTTTCTGTCAGAAAGCACTTTTAGTTAAATCTAGGACTTTTTCTGGAAAATTTTCCTTTTGTTTGGCTCACCAAATGGAGAATCACTAAGAAGATTCACAAGAACCTTCTGCAGGACAGGACCGTATTTCTCGTATTCTGCTTCACTCAGAGACACAGACAGTTGGAACGGAGCGCTCATCTAAACGGATAGTGAGAACAAAGTATGACTACAGAAGTAACTCATTGAAATCATATTTAAATGTGCACTTGCTGGTTTTACCATAAACTGATCATCCTCTTTAATCACTGGGATCTCTGACTCGGCAGCATCTCTTCTGCCCACCCGTGGTGGCCTTCGACCCTTGAAAGTGGAGACACACAACATATCTGATGCCAGACTTCAATTGATGTAAACTTGACCAACTTCATTTTTTAAATTGAGTGCCTACAAATGGTTAACTCCAAACAAACTCAGACATATCCGCTAGACACATGCTCACCTGTGGTTTCTGATCAGGACTGAGGAAGCTGGTGCCGCCTCTTACAGATTCCAAACATAAGGAAAGAGCACATAAGAGCAGAAATATGTGGCTGGCACGACTGCGTAGAGGCATCCTGGGAAAGTCACTCGGTTTAGTTCTGTTTTATGACAACTAGCTTAATGACCACTTTAAAAGTAAAATGATTTTATATAAAATCAATCAAACCCACCTTCTGTAATGATCAAACTGCTTCAGTAGGTCTGCACACACAGATCTGCTTCTCACTTTTATAATAGCCTTTGGTTAACAATTAGCATTAAAATCTACAAATGAAACTGTGAAAAACAAACAGAACTAAAAATCCCTGATTGTTATATTATGTGAATGTGTAACAAAGATTTACCTTAAGGTGATATGAATATGATAACAGATGATGACAAATAAAGTAATATGGTGATGTGGCTGCTGTGTCAATAGGTGTTACTAGACCACTGAACTATTTCCTTAGCAGGTTAATACAGACCTGGCAATTCCTCTGTAACTGGAGCAAATATTGGGTACAAACATGCATTTTCAAGTGGACTCACCTTTGTACATGGTTCGCAGCATATTCTTCCAACAACATGATCTATGTAGGTTTTTGTGGCAATTAAAAAACAAATTTTACACGTGTTTTTATGGGTCTGAATAACATTCATTTTATTTTTATCAATAATAATAAATAATGTAGCATAAAGTACCACTTTTATGGAGAATATCAGTTTATGGGCCATTACTTTGCCAGTCAGGCTGGGATACTAACTAACCAGCTAACACCTGTTCGACCATCTTAAACTCGCTAATCCATCTTTCCCAACTTCGTCTGGTTGCTTTTTTTATATTTCGTTGCGTAACGCCCTATGTTGGATATTTAACATGGCAGAAACGTAGAAACATGTTTTATTTACGCCATAAAAATGGAAAACTGGTTTTAAAATATTGTTGTAGTTTGACCTTCGAGACGGCAGATGGCAGGCTACATTTATTCTTTTCAGCATTTTTTTGACACTGTTGTGCTCTCTGGATGTCATTGCTTACCTGCTATATCACCTAATCAACAGTTAACATGGATAAAAAGAAGAAACCATACACTGTTACAGCGTCATCGGTGAATAATAATATCTTATCTCTTTTTGAACAAGACACTTCCCACAATTTTAGTTTTGTTTGTGTGTTATGTTATAGTTAGCTTAGCATCACAGCTGACAGCAGCAGACTTGCATTGTGCAACTTTACCTGTTTTTAAACTGGGAATGCTGGTCCGATCCTAAAATATTTTGTACAACGTATAAGTTACTTTTCAATGTACATTTCAGCTGGTTGATTTGAAAGCGGAATTATATCGGAAGCAGGAGAAATTTAAGCACGACAGACTTGGCCAAGATGCAGGAGCAGCACAGAAGTCCAAGACAAAAATAAAAGTAAGACACGAGCAGTTCATGTTAGATGATATCATTCAATAATTATAAGCCTGTTGTAATTGTAATTGTGTGTTTATGTGCTCACAGAAGCCCAATATCTGGACTAAACAAAATGAAGGAGTCAATGTACGAGCCGAGAGGGACGTTCAGCAAACGGTTGAGGAAGAAAACACACTGGACAAATCCAGGTGAATACTAGTCTCTTTTTTTGCAGCTATTCATAGTCCAGTAATACATTATTCTGATTCTTTATATCCTCTTCATCAATTATGCAGGCAAAAATTGGAGGAAAAGGCTCGTCTTTATGAACAAATGACAAAAGGAGATTTCCCAGGTATTTGCTTGTTGTTGACCATCCCAAATTCAAGCATTTCACTTCTTGAATAATTTTTAACACTGCTTTGGGTGTTTTGTAAATAAACTAATATAGAAGTTGACAATTTTTTTATATTTAGATGAGGAGACTGAAAGTCTTTTTCTGGTGGACTTCACCCAGAAGATCATCAACCAGAGGAATGAACCACAGACATACACTACACGGGACCGAGATGGAGAGGACTCTGATGTGAACGTCCCTATTCCAGACCCACAGAATGCAAATGAAGAATGGTACGGTGTGTTTTTAAATATATTTTGAACCTGATTACGAGGCAATATGATTTGAACTCAACTACGGGTTTTCTTAATTGCTCTCTCTCTCTCTCTCTCTTGCAGGGTGGACTATGTTGATGCATTAGGACGTTCTCGAAGATGTTTAAGGAAAGACCTACCTGGTTTTCAGAAAATGGATCAAGATTTCCAGAACAAGAGGTATGTTTATTGTTCTTACCTTTGCTATGTTTTTTTTATTTTTATCTAATTGCCATTGGTTGTGCTCCATATTTATCTATTATTATGTACAGGGTGACTGGCACTGACAGGACGCTGTTATCTGATGACATGAGGAGAGAAATGCAGCGAGAGCAGTGGGAGAAAGAGGAAGAGGAGCAGATGAAGAGACCTGTTGGACCCATTCACTATGAAAATATCAAAGAGCAAGGTGAAGGATAGGAGTGATCTCTAGACACACCGAAACCTGTCTAATGCGTAGAAAATGCCTTTAAGTAGTGCTTCTTTGAGAATGTCTCACATGAGTGTTTTGTGTCCGTTTCAGAGGCCAGAGAGCTGGGTGTTGGGTATTTTGCTTTTGACCAGGATGAGGACCGACGTAGAAAACAGAGAGAAACTCTAGACATGCTGAGAGATCAGGTCAGAACAACAATTAAATGATCTACAAACTCTTTTCCAAAATGCATTGAGACTTGAGGTGCACTGATATGAAAATTCTGGCTGATGCTGATACGTTTGTTAAATATTGTGATCCATATTATTATTATTATTGACCATTAAAAAATGGCCTGATATTTCTATACCATTTTGTATATACTATTAGCCTGGGAAATTTTGATTTGCTCTGAATCTGTCAAAGAGCTCATTCAAGCCCATTTCCAATCCGTCGAAAGCGCGGCTCCAATCAAAAATGTTGGGGCGGGCTTTACACGATGTTGACAGCGCTGGGTTTTTGAAGCAGATTTTGTTGCATACATTACAAAGATGGACGCCGCCGTCAAACATCACTCGCTCGAATCAGCTATCGCGTCTGTTTTAAGCGATTTGAACGTTTCCTTTTTGTTAAAAACCGAGCAAAGAACACTCGGCCGCCGCTCTGCATACGTCATCTCCTTCATCGCCCCTCTGGAAATGATTCGTCTATGACGCTTTGCCAGACCATAACTCAGTTACAACTGAGAATGGTCTGGTTTTAACCAGGCTAATATAGTATATAAATAGGGTAAATCACTAAAAACTAATAACAATAAAAATTAAATACAAGTGAATATTGGCATCACAGTAGTATATAATTGATAAAATGAAAGACAGTTAATTGAGTTATATTGTTATTGTTATTAAAGATTAACACTATATTTTTAAACGGTGTGCTTGGCTTCTATACTATTGGCTGTGATTGAAACGGTCTTCTTCAGCTTCTCTACTATTGACTGCATTGTAAATTATTTAGGTTTACAAACTAGTTTATTTTCTCTGCAGACCACAGAACAGCGCAGCAAACGTGAGCAACTGAAGGATAAGCGGAAATCCCTTCTTGAAGCTCGACTCGCTAAAGTGAGGATGAGAAGGCTAAAGAAAAGCAAGCTGGAGCCAGGGGATGAAGAAGATGGTGCGTTGCTGATTATTTAACAAGTCTTTATATGCTTTAAAGCATATTTAACTTGTATCTGTATGTTGGTGGTTATTTCTAAAGGTTGTGAGGATGTTTTTGGATCATGTCTGATGTTCCCTTGTAGCTCCTGCCGCTGATGGTGCTGAGAATGATGAAGATGAAATTGGACCCCCTGCAAAATTGCTGAAAGTGGAAGTGCAGATTCAGGAAAGAAAAGACACCAAACCTGGCGTTCCATACGTAAGGGAGTGGGACAGAGGCAAAGGTACATGACCTGACACACAAATGCACGGCAGATCCCTTTCTTTTCATTTGCTCCAGTGTTTACATTTGCTGTTTTTAAGAAAATGCAACTTTCCTTTTCCAGAGTTCTCCTGGGGTCAGTGGACCAGTCTTCGTCGAGAGGAGCGAGACTCCGATTTTGCTCCTCCCTCTGCTTATTTCGCCGATGACAGATGGGCCAATCACAACAGAGCAACAGACAAAGGGCAGGCTAAAGGAAAACCTGCCTTCAAGTGGTCTGAATCCCAAAGGGCCACCGAAAGAGACACAGAGAACATATCTACCCCTAGTCATCCTTCTGACATGCCCACATATGCACAACCTTCTCAACCACAGACTGCACAAACACAGAGTCTGGATGACCTGTTGTCGTTCTACAAACACTCTACGTGAACAAGTCAGAAAATCACGTTGGAAATTATAGGAAATGGCAGGCTCCATCAAGCCTGGTGCATTATGTCAGTCTTAAGCTGGAGGTACATTTAGACTTTGTGTAAAATGTAACTGATTTGCAAAATTAGAATAAAGATTGACCAGATTTTTGTATGTTCTTTGTGCATCTTTTATTCCATCTCTATCTTTCTATAGTCTCAGTTTCAACCCCCTTTTTTAACCATAATTCATTTTGCCATCAATTCTGTCACCAGGTTGTAAATGTATATATAAATAACTTTTGTCAAGAAAAAACATTGATTTAACCAAAGCTACTGTTCTCTTCATCAGTTTTCTTGTTCTTAATGATTGCGAAGTGTCCTTCTACTTTGTGTTTGTCACCATCTTTTTCTTATGTTTTTATGCATACTATGAAAACTGCAGTCATGTGCAACTCATAAACTTTGCCCAGTGTAACTCTTCTTAGTTACTCAGTAGCCTATAATGAGTGTGCTTTACAAGTAACTAAGTTTGAGTGTATTCCATGTCATTTGAAAGAGGACACTAAAAAACTATATATTGGATAAAAATTCACATACAACCAAATTGCTGGACCATAGTGACCTTTGATCTAAAGGATATCCTGTCTCCGCAAAAATGTGCGTGTGAGCATTTTGTATCAACTGGAGAGAGAGGAAGGGTAAGAAAGTAGAGGTGACAAAGAGAGGACCTTAAAAAGGGTTTATGTGGAAGATTGAGAGAAGAATTTACTTTGTTTTCCTTTTTGAAGATTAAACCATAGTAGGAAACCTGTTTAATTCCAGTGAGATGGTAAGTAACCATTTCAAGTTGTGATTATCACATGACATAGTAACATGCTGTTCAACCATCTGCTGTTTGTAGACAATTTGTTAATACTAATGAATGCTTTAAATATCATGAAATGTAGTTTTTGTAGCATTTATTAATCTTGTTTCATATATAATTATCACATTATTATATAAAATGATTAATAAAATGAATGTATACATTCTATTGTTCATTGTTGGTTCATTCATAATCTAATTATTGTTAAACATGCATTACTGTAAGTAGATATTGTTCATTAGTTCATGATGCCTAATACAATGGTTTATGTTACTGAATTGATTGAACCTATAGTAGTAAAAAAAATTATATATATATATATATATATATATATATAGGCTACTGGAATATTATTATTAGCTCAAGAGATTTTAGCTCTTTGAAGTTTATTATAATAGTCACAATGGATTTCAAGCATTGATTTCAATTCTTGTACTGTGCAAATGAATGACTCTGTGAGTGTTTTAGGAAGGTTCAAGTGCAGAATCAGCACTAAGTGTAAGTGCGAACAGCATCAGAATCACTGATTTGACTCAGGATGGAGAAGTTATGACGTTTGCCATTACTTCCCAGAAAGTAAGATGCATAAAACAAGTTCTAAATATGTTTTGTGGAATGCTATAAACATCAATACTTAATGTTTTCCCTCAGTTGAACAGCAGTGCAGGGGTGTGTGTTTTTCGGACACATGAGGACTTTGAATGGCTTCAACAGAGTCTTTTCTCACAGGAAAATATTCCTGGGCTTCAGGGAATTATAGTGAGTCAATTCTCTAATCGCTATATGCTCATTCCGTGTCAAATCAACCAAATTTTCAAAGCTTCCCTTGACTAATTTTGTTGCTGTTTTTTTTCTGAAGAGAGACAAACCTTAATTGTGATGAAAGCCAATGTATGAAATACCATGAATGCATATCAACTGAGTAATGAACTATTTTGTAGAGGAGGGTCAAAATGTCGATTTTTCACCTGAGATTTGGAGTCAAACTGACTTTAGAAAGATGGCAGCATTTTGCACACCTAATTTGTTTTCAGCAGATTCTGCCATCTTTCCAGTCATGTTTGTCATTTTGATCCGCTTCTACAAAATAGTGGACTCAAAAAGTCGAAATCATATTTTGGTTGTCATCACTATTTGCTAATAATGCTAATTCTGGGTATGGATTACAATTCTTGGCCTTCATGTCACTTTACCTTATGTTAGTCTTTCTTCAGAGAAAATATGAACAAAATAAAACATTGAGCCAGGGATCTCTGATTGAGTTGGAATGACCCTACAGGTATTTGCCTATTAATTGTCACGCTAAAACCACAAGATCTATGAATGGGGAAACACTTACATGAGATGATTTTATACCCACAGTTTCCGCCTTTGCCCCCTAAAGCCCTTCCATTGCAGTCAAACATGCAGACCAAAGCACTCAAACAACTTGGTATGTATTATTTGAAAATGCACAGGCAGTGTGTGTGTGTGTGTGTGTGTGTGTGTGTCAGTCAGTCACCTTCATAGTGCTTTTAATAATATGGACATGTTTCAAAGCAGCTTTACTATAATAGGAAATTAAAGTAACATAGATTTTTTTGGCTGTACAGCAGCTCTAGAATAAAGTAATTGTCCAGCTGAAGTTAGTTCTCATCGATTCACTTCCATTGCAAAGATCATTAGTTATTAACTTAGGGGCCACTTACACGACACCGTTGTTACAGAAAACCCGGCCGCTAATTCGCAGAACAGCCTGGTGGCTCGAGAACCATTATTTATATATTTATTGTGTGTGTGTGTGGATCCCAATGATTTGATACTTTGTTTCTAATGTAACATTTATGTTTTTCTTTATGTGTTCAGGATTCCTGGCTCTAGGAAAAGATTGGCAGGGTTATTGTAAGGCTTTGGAGTTTTATCTCCAGCAGGTGGCAACACACCCAACTCTCTGCAAGTGCAAAGCACTGGACAGCTTTCTTAATAACTCTGAGGTTTACTATAAACACACACACACACACACACACACACACACACACACAGTGACTGTGATTTTTCATGAATCTGTATCACAGCCATTGATTGATAATACAATGGAACTGACCAGGCTAACCTGTCTTGCTGAGGTTCCCAGCTAAAACTGAAGGTAGTAGTTGTGTTTTAGAACATGGTATCTTGTAAAGTGTCATTTAGATGGTTGAGCTGTACTATCAGCTGGGTGGAGACCTGGTCACCTATATTGGAACAAATCAGCTACTATATGCTCTAAAAAGCAGCCTGACCGGTTCAGGCTTGCATGATCTGGTTTGTTTTTCAGCTGTGTTCTTGACCAGCTTCCTCAGCCACCTAAACCTAAGACCAGCTTTTACCCAAACTAGCTATCAGTTTTAGGAAAGATGTCAAAATCTTTGTTGATAATCTGACTTTTGTCATTGCATGTGTTGTTTGACTAGTCTCCTGGAAAACAGAGAGGCAGGAGAGGAATCTTTAATCGCCTTAGTCAGGCTGTGGAGGAGATGAGGAAGGAAAGTCATAAGGTATTTGTGTAAAAGTTTGTTGTTCATTTGAGTGATTTATGCAGGTGTTCATCCCATCCACCTCTGGGAAAGTCAACACTGTGTAGTGATATGATATATGACAATATAAACTTAATAGATATATGAATGTGATTTATATCATTTGTAAAATGTTGTCCCCAGGATGTGGACAACTTCTTTCAGAACGAGAGAAATAAAAACACAAATATTGCCACTTTGTCAAAGGTTGCCACAGAGGTACACTATTTAAGCTGTTTTTCAGTTTTTTATCTGGCCAATGCACTGTTAGTCATTTTATAATTCAATGTGCAATATTGTGTTCTTCTCTCAATAGAAATTAATCGATGTTGTGATGACAGAGCAAAGTAAGTCACTGCTAGAAGTTTTCACACATCATTTAGAAACACAGTAGGCTTATTTATATCAGTGTTTGTGTTTTACAGAGCTTGCTTTGGCCTGTGGACATTTCTCCACATCTCTTCATCTTTGTGTGAATCAGGACGATGCAGCTGCTGTAGCTTTCTCCAAGTTAGAAATTTTACTTAATAAAATGACCTCTTGTTTCAGCATTAATGTGCATGCTTAAGTGAATGTTGGTTATTATGAGAGGATAATCAGTTTATTCAGATGTTGTGTTTCTTTAGGGTTTGTTTGAAGCTGTCTGATATTATTGAGGCAGTAAAGGTAAGTGCACTTTCTCATTCCTTTATGTATTTTTATAAAAAAAATATTGAATTCTAAAATTTGATTTTTTTAATTTTTTATTTTAACTTTAGCAAAACTTTGAGAAAGTTGCCAGTAACAACCTAAGCACTCTTGGTTTGGGTCTGGACCTGGAGTCTCGCTACCAAGAGGCAGAGAAAGTATGTTTTATAAAATGCCTAAGCATGACTTTGATTTTTATGCGTGATATTGCTTTTATGCAATAGTAACTAACCTTTTAGATACAGTATTACCAGTGACTTTTTTTTTTTTTGCTGTGCAACAAAAGAAAAGCTCTAAACAAAGACACTGCAGGATTACTGTTGCGTTTTTCATTCCTGGATGATGTTCATTCCTGAACTTTCAGACAGTGTCAGTAAAAAAATCCCCACCATAATGCCCAAGTCACAGACAGATTTGCCTATTTTAATTTTAATTTAGTATTTATTCATTTATTTTTCAGTTATTTATTTCAGTTTATTTTAGGTTACATCAAGTTAAACTAAATGATAATGAGACTTGTTGCCGTACTATTTGTTTTTTTCTTCAGTTAACGTTTATTTTCTCAAGTAACAAATGTTTTTTAATGTTTTAGTTTTAGTTAACTATAATAACAGACTAAAAGATTGTCTGGAAAACGCAGGCAAGTGGAGTGATACAGTGAAAAGTCTTTGTGCTGCTTGAGTCAAGACTGTATATCTGATCTCCTAGTCTCAACCAATCAAATTTTAGGGCTGGAACTATTTGTTTAAAAAACTCATGTCAGTATTTAAACATAAGCCCCAAAACATTAATTCGGTCAAGTGTGTTCAAACTCCTCCATATATATGTTGTGTTGAATGCAGGTTTGTATTAAATGTAATGAAATCTAACCCAAGGCTGCTGTCTATTTCTAACAGGAGATGCTCTTCAGAAGAACCTGTAAACTGATAGAGCTGGAAAATGTTAAGAAGACTACAGAAAAAGCCAAGGCCAATAAGAGAGAAGTGGTATGTTTTTAATGTGTATCTTTCATATATTTCTCTGTCCACATACACACGTCCACACTAAAAGTGTTCACATCATATTTAACTGGGAAATTCAGATGAAGTCTCTCTGTGTCTAATACTGTAGATGGAAGCGTTTCAAAAAGCTGTTGAGAAAGAGTTTAACCTGATTTCATCTGTGGCTAAAGAAGAGGTAAATGCTGTTACTAATGTTAAACCCATCTGCTAAATGTATTACACTGGAAACCTGACTGACATGACTTCTGATTCTTCATTTTAAAGTAATGTTAATTGCACATTGTACATTTATAGAGGGTATATTTGTATTTATTGGACTAATGTGTGTTGTAGATTGAGCGCTTCCATAGCTCCCGAGTGAATGTGATGAAGAACTTCCTGATTGGCTGGTGTGAACAGCAGCTCAACACAGCGAAGGAGTGTGCTGAACTCTACTCTCAGCATCTTGAAGCTTGCAGAAACATGTATTCAGAATGAATGAAACAAACAGGTGATAGATCATAAGAATATTTTTGGTAAGACTGCTAAAAATAGAAAATATGTAATGAAATGATAAAAGTGCAATGTAAATTCGGTTAATTCTCATCTTTTTGAAAAAAAGAAACTGTCCTCTTTAATCTGATTGTGGCCTACATAATGGTTTTCAGCTTTTAATGCTGAAAAGTCATCTAACTTTAACTTCCATTTCCACAATTCAAAGTTAGACTATAGATTCAGAAGTGAACTTTGTCTTATGTAAGCTTGCAGTAAAGCAATAAAACCCATGATTGTTTCTACTTCGCAAACATGGTCAATTCTGAGGTGATGGTTTAATAATACAGCTCAAAAAGAAACATTTATAATGAGTTGCTGTTTGTAAAATAGTAAGAACCATGAGCACGTTATTAAGGTAGAAAAAGTTTATTCCAGCTGGGAGACCCGTGGACATGGCAAATTATTTTCTGTCATCAAAAAATCAACTCTAGCATTAAGCCGCCTCTTGTTAAGTCTGGGAGGCCATCTGTCTTTACATTCATCAGGAACCAACTTCCAGTCCACTGCTATTAAAACTTTATCAAATTAATTTCGGAGATCATATTTGAAATATCTTCTAATAATTTCTGGTTTTGTGCTGCATTGTTAAATCCATAAATATTAATTAGAATGAAATATATATATATATATATATATATATATATATACTATAATTTTTTAGTACTACCATCAACCAGTGACCACTTCTATCAGCTTGGTGAACGATGACTTCCCCAGGACATTTGTTAAAACATATGCCACTCCTCCAGAATGGTTAGACCCATGGCTGAAAAAAATATTTACTCACACACACACACAAAAAAAAAAAAACACATACACAACTGTTAACAGGTTCATTTTGTTCATAAAATCTCAAATTTATTGGAATGAAAGACATTCTCTTTGAGCACATCCCAGCATTAACATGTGAAGAGTTCAGATGCAAAAGCCTCTAAATGCCATTTGAAATTTTCTTCTTTAATGATGATTTTTATCAAACTTGTATATTTAAGTTCAGTAATTTCACTTAAATGGCAATGATAATTACCTATTAATTGTTATTTAAGTGAAATTACTGAACTTAAATATACAAGTTGGATAAAAATCATCATTAAAGAAGAAAATTTCAAATGGCATTTAGAGGCTTTTGCATCTGAACTCTTCATGTACAATCAAGTCAACGAGAACATTTCCGTGAACAAAAAAGCCATGGAGGGGACCAAAAAAAGAAAGAAGATAATTTAGTAATTCAATGTCAAGCTGGGAAATTTCTTCATTCCTCGACATTCCAAAGATGAGTTTACATTCTGAATTAATATATCGACCTTCTACTATCATCTGAAGGCAAAGTACAGCTGTAACCCATTCATATTAACAGCTAGTGTCTTCCTGTACCTGCTCAACTAATTTTATTAAAATACATTTATATAAAAAAAGAAAATTCTTTACTTAAAATAACTGTATCACACTGTTATACTCTATATAATAATAACTCCATTTAAAATATAAAATCATATCAGTATATATCTACACAAAGTGCAACTGTAAATAAAGTGTTATTTCACTGAGGTTTTACCTCTTTCAGTGCAGAAACTACTTGTGGGTGTTTTAAAAGTGTGGGGAGGTAGTCTAAAGAGATGGCTTATTACTGGGATTTATGACCAGAAAGGGTATTCAAATAAGTCCAGTTTACACTCAACATGGTGCCTCAAATGACTGGTGAGGTTTCAGACTTTGAAATGGTGGTAAAAACACTTACTTCATACTGTACTTATCCATTAGTATCCCTGGTGATCTAACCACATAGAAGCCTTTTATTGCTCAATATTACAATATAACAATACAACACACTCAATAAAAATAGGCAAGTCTGTCTACTGGATAAGAACTGATTTGGTTCATATAGGTGTAATGTAACTGATGGCTATTTATACTGGCACAAAAATAGATCAAACTGAGGTTATTATTCTGATCAGCCATTTGGCTTAAACATACATACTTATTGTGGATGTTTAGACGGTGAACAAAGCACACATATCCAGTAATATTTACAGCAAGTATTATACTTAAAATGAGAACATTTAAACAACTCTATTATTCAAAACTGAGAACCAGACAATTACAAAAATGTTAAATAAAAATACATGTACACTACAGCACAGCACAGCACAGCACAGAGACCTATATGTATGCTAAAGCTCAGCTAAAACTTAAAAACAACCTGGATTCGGTAGGAGAATATGTTGCACATATGCACAAACACACACTGACACACCAATATCTCACACAGCTATACATAAACAGTGTGAGAAACAGTGGAAAGGAGTCAACTAATATCTGTGTGTTTTTAGCACATGGCCGCTTTTCAGCACAAGTCAGCTGAATTTCAAACAACTGATGCCAAGAATGTAATTTCTTCTTTCTGTGGGGTTACTTCACGGAACCTCCTGTGTCAAGAGAAAAACACACAGATAAAGAAACATGAAATCACCAAACAAAACTTCTCAGCAGTTTAAAAGCCATTTTGTTGTCTAATAATCATCTCGCTACCAGCATTAGAGAGGTCATATTATGCCCTTTTACAAAGTTTTGATTTTGTTTTATGGGGCGGGAATCAAGACTCAAGACTATAATCGAGGAGCTTCAGCTTGCTCACTGATACAGAGAATAACATAACATTACGCACTTAATAAAGTTGGAAAAAAAGCATAATAGGTCCTCTTTAACATAGAAAAGTATTAGACACAAGGGTAAGAAAGGAAATTCAAGGAGCCAACACTTAAAAGGATGGAAAGAGAGCGTTCTTGCCTTTTTATGTGTACTTGAACGCTGTGTGTCCTTGTGATTGGAATTGAGGGATTTCCACACAGTGGTTTTAGACATTTCATGAGATATGTTAATATCAGAGGGATCGTTCCTGGACAACAGGTGGACACAGTTGAGGAGAGGGCAGGAGAAGGGCACAAAGGGAAAGGTGAGTGTTTGTAAGTACACATTCACAGTGGACATTGTGGTGTCTAAGCTCATTTTACATGAGTCTGACTGTTGGACCAAGGGTTTGCGATAAGCCACAGTGTTTGCATAGAGCTTCTGATAGCAGTTTGTTACCTGGGGTCTGGTGTTTTAGGTGAGTGTAGAGGTTTGCTCTCCAATGGGATCTGCACTGTGTCTTTGTCTTCTAATTTCTCAGAGTCATCCACCAGCATCTCCTGTGATTCCTGCTACTCATAAACACATACAGTACATGCAGCCTCCTTCGTTGTATATGACAAACCACAATGCAAGGTTGGGTTGATGTATTAGTTTCAGTATCAGTTTACATGCATAATTTGTTTGAAAGATCATGTTAGGGTTGTTCAGGGTGGAGCCCTAACATACAACTCCATGGTGTGCTGCTAATTTAATATTTTATGAATATAATAATGATTTAATAGTATGTGGAACTATAAATAAGTGAAAAATAAACATTTCAAATAGTAGTGCGTCATGATTTTGCGTCTTTTTTAATTTAATTTTATTATGTTGCTTTAACTTTATTAAGTTTTTAAAGTGCATCACTTTGGCAAATGTTAAATGTTACATTTTCTGCCCATAAAGAAATTTACAACAATGCACATTACTGCATAGTTTAGAAAGTAGTGTTTCCAGGGTGGATTTAAAAAAAAAAATGATTGTTTGGATACCATTTGCTATAATAAACTCTGCATATGATTCACAAACCTCCTCTGCCTTTTTGGAATCATCATCCAGCTTCTTCTTACTCTCAGGCATCAGATCATCAAGGTAACTAAGCTCCCGATTGGAAAAGAAACAGTCCAGCAGCTTACGGATGAACACTAATGCCAGCACCTGCAGGAAATAAACACACTTATGCCACTGTTATACTTTATTACACCCATAGTTTTTAAATCAACCTCCATCACTGTTCCTGTGGCTAAAACAGTTGAGCATTGCACTATTAACACAAAGGTCATGGGTTTGATTCCCAGGCAATGCATGAACTGATAAAATGTACTGTATTTTTCAAAAGCTTTGGATGAAAGTATCTGTCAAACTAATATATATGATTATTTCACACCAGAAAAACTCCAAAAAAGCGATGTTTTATTCTAGTATTGAATTGTTAAGAAAGTTTTAACCTCCTTAACATTAAAAGTATGTACTTTGTTTTGGGACGTACCATCATAGGGAAGACGATTGCGGCAGGGGAAGTTTTGATGACCCAGAGCAGCACAAGGCAGGTAAGTTGGGTTAAAGTGAACAGGTGGACTTTCCTCAGAGGAACGTGACGTAGATAAATAAAGTCTGGCTGGTGCTTCGCTGGCATGCCAAACAACTTCAGACGGTCAAAGAACTGAGCAAGAAAGGGCGGAGAAAGATGACAAGTAACTGACAAGTCACTGTGTACATGTCTATGTTTAGTGTCAGATGAATGTCTCTACCTGAATGCCTTTCAGAGATGAGGCGCCCATATAAAGAAAAACACCATAGAGAACTGGCATGGGAATGAACTGTAAAACACAAGCAGTCCTTTAAGATATTTTGTAAACTAATGCATTAAGTATGCCTAATTTAAGTAGGCCACATATTATATGTAACTAGATTTTGTGCGATTACCTGTAATGCCCCAGTCATGAACACAGAGCAACCCATCAGTAGGAAAATGACCAGCCCAGTAAGCCTTTGCTCTCTAATACCCAGAAATCGAGGTTGCTCCCCAGGGGCGGAGCTTTCAGACTCCAGCTTCAGGCTGTTGACGTGGGAAATTGACAGGACAGTTGCTGCGACAAACCAGGGCAACCCCATTATAGAACATACAGCTAACATCACTCCAACCATCAGAAGATCCAAATGGTACCCGCAGCCTTTCTGTGAAGAGGAAATAGAGCAGATACTGATCACACACACATATGATCAGTAGAGAGACACACATCCTCTGTAAAGGCTATTTTAAAAAATATGCATACTACAAGTTTGTGCTCCTTGCGGTTTATTATGACGGCGGTGATCTGTTGGTCCATGAAGATGAGGATGGTGCAGAGAAGAGCTGGTATTGAGGCAGCCAACACAGTCCACCATGGGTTTCGCCCAATGGGGTTTATTAGCCAACCCCGGTCATCACGTGTGGGCTGTAAACACAAGGAGAAATGTAACAAAATAGCACTGTAATCATACTTTCTCCATTTTTATTTAAGTGTATTACTGATCCTTTTTAATGTGAGGAAAACTGCACTGTGAATTAGAGTTTCATATATTTTTCATCTTTGATAGTATTACCTAAGAAACTAACAACTATTTCTTCCTTCTTTATTGTCCAGGGTCACATGATCCTTACAAAATCATTCTAAAATGCTGATTTGTCACAAAGTAGATGTTACGATTCCTGTTTTGGGACTCTTATTTTGGTATGCCTCCCATTGTTCCTGTGTTTGTCTTGTTTCCTTAGCTACCTGGTTTGTTTTCTTGGTTACCCTTGTTTCTTGCTATAATGATTAATTACCATAACCTGTCCCTTGTTAGCTCCTTGATAGCTTGTGCATGGTGTTTCCTCTGTTCTTTGTCTGGTGTTGTCCTTTGTGGCTGTATTGTGAGCTTAGTTTTCAGGTCTGTTTCTACCTGCGAAGGACAGGAGTCCTTCCTGTGTGGAGTTTGCATGTTTTCCCTGTGCAGCGCATGTATCTGGATTAGCTTGGGGTATAAACTCAATTCCATGACTCAGCATTGTCTTAATCTGTCACTGCAGGGGTGCCACTGTAATCTAATCATATGAACAAATGTTCCTATAAACAAAACACGAACAAATTGGACCAAACAGGACTGTTGTGGATTATGACTGGACAGAAAAGAACTGACTGAAGACTGAAGCGGTGCATTCATCACTAAGGTAAGCTTTGAATTTAAAAGCTTCCAAAACAGAGCTGTTAGAAAGAACTAGAGACCTCAAAGCATTCAGGAGAGCTTCTTCTCTTTACTGCCCCGCACAGATATTTCCTTTTGGGTACCAATTATACCTGGTACCAATTTCATTAGCAGCTATTTTGGTTTATTTGTCCAATTTATATTTTATCATAGGTTAGAGCTTGCAATAATATTTGATTTGAGATTTTAATTATGATAGAACAGGCTTCATATATAAAAATATAAGCAAATGAGCAAAAGTTATAGTAAAAATTATATAGTAAAATTATGTTTCAGTTTTTCGGTTTAATTTAATTATTAAATTATTCAATGAGCACAATTTAATTGTAATTGGCTTAGCATTTTATTTATTTTTTTATTAGGATTAAAATAAATATATCTCAAATATGTATGGATTTATTGTGTATAATATTATGAACACATTACTTTAATCCAGTACATACATATTATTTCTGAAATAGTAGCAACTGCAAAGATTTTCAAGTAAAAATGATGCTGGATGGCATTTTGAAATTATATTAAAAGTCCTTTCTGAAGAGCATGGATATTCCACCAGGGGGCAGAAGACATGTACTGTCCTACATAGTATCCCAGTATTTTTAATCATAGTATGGGCTCTATGCACGGCGTTATTTCCGGTGAAGGATTAAGGATGCTCGATAACTTCCGCCGATCATAGAGTCCAATGCAATACCGAGAATTTATATTGAATTTTATACTCCATGGTTACACTAATGAAACGTTAGTCACAAAAACAGATAAAACAGACACCCCTCGTTGTGTTTATGCTTCTTTTTAAAATTATATTAAATAAACATAACTATATATAAAATTACATCTAAACGTATGTACGTTTCGTTTCAAAGACGGGAGGACAGTAAATATTGAAGACTCTGCCATAATCCCGTTTTCTCCGGTTTTCCTCCGCTTTAATCTACACAAATCGGAAATGGACGAGCATCCTTACGTCAAATGCGGAACTTATGCGTGCATATAGCCCATTAAAGCCTTAGAAAGCCATTTACCACATTTAATACATACAGTGTTATAGGGCTAAATATGCAAACACCAGTGTGTGTGTGTTTGTGTGCACATTTTATTATTGATTCCTACCTTGAATTTGTTGGGCACTTGCAATTTTTGGGATGGAACTCCAATGAGATAATCAAGCAGGACCATGAGAACAATGGTGAGGAACACAGCAAAATCACTGATCACTGACCGTACCTACATCACAAAAACAAATTAATACACACTTTGCATTTATTGTATACAAAATATATGCATATATGTTTGAGAATACAAGTATTTCAGCCTCACCCGTGTTGGGAAGTATCTGCTAGTCTTGAAGTCTTTCAGGAAGCTAGACAGGAAAACGGTACCGAAAAACAAGATGACTGACCAGAAGAGAACATCAGGGGTGTAGGGACCATGGTGTCCACACGCCGATCCAATAAACTGCCCCTGGAGGTCTAAACACTCCTACTCACAAACACACACACAAAGTTTGGCTCATATTTAACTGAACTGGCAGCCCAGACGCTGACTCAGTTGTGAAAATAGGATTAGCACTAAATGTGATCTGTGTGAGACTACACTGTGAAAAAACATTGCACTGCAGTAATGGGATGTGAATTGAATAACAGGACTCCTCCAACTGTATAATGTGTGTCATAAGGTGTTCTTTCATAACATGATGATGTAAGATGATGTACATGACAATGTGAGGGTGTTGAGAAGTTAAAAGTGACATTTAAAGGAATATTTTGTCTTGTTAAAGCTGCAGTCCGGCATCTCTGTTCGAAATCTGCAATTGCAGTCATTCGTGGAATTATCAACTTAACGTGAGTTGTACTTCAACACCCTCGACACGGCATAGTAAGGTAAGACCATGTAAGAATGTTCAATTTTCAGTAGTTTGACTAGACTGTTTGTAAGGATTGTGGGAAGTACCGTTACAGTGAGGTTGCTCCATGGTACTGCAGAGGCTGTGACGTTCCTCTGATTCCACAGTTCTAGTGTTTTATTACTGGGATTATCAGGTTCTGCACACCTACAACTGATGGCATACAATGTGTTAAAATGTGTGTTCATAAACAGTCATTCCAATTTCTCATTGATGTCTAGAAGAATAACTTATTCTCCTTACTTGCATATTAATTATTAACATCTAAGAACACAAAATTAGAAACCAAGGATATATCCAGAGATCCAACTTGCATGTGTCTGCATATATGAGTTTATATACTTACTAGGCCAGTGTTAGTTTGTCCAGATTGCCATGTCTGTTGATCGGGTACAGTTCTCCAAGATGGAAAAGTTTCTCGAGTGCTTCATAAATAAAGATAATGCAGATGAGCGAAGCAAACGCTTCCTCTGTAAAACGTGTGATGTAACAGACCAAGGAGCTGGCATCTGTTGCAACAAGAATCAGACACAAGAAAGCTGTCCACAGACCAATACAAGTACGAAGGGACAGGTACGAGAGGTCGAAGTCTCTACAGGGACAGAAACAGACAGGACAGAGACAATAGAGAGGGTTAAGATAAATGAATACTAAATTGATACAGAAGATATATTGTAAATATATATTCTACATCCCCTTAAATTAACTGTATGTTTTTAAAAGAAAATTATTATTAGATTATAATATAATAATACAATATTGTAATATTAATAATAATAATAATCACAATAATCATTAATACTATATAATTTCAAAATTATTAATGAAATAATATATAATACATATAATATAGAAATTATATTAACAAATGTATTAAAATCACAATAACCAATTAAACAATTTTCTGGATAAGAAAGTGAATGATTAGTTAATTATTAAATATGTTTATTTTTAATACTTGGTCTGGCCTGTACTGACTTGCAGAACTTGAAGAGAATCTTTTCAAACACAAGGACCGGTCCAGTGCTTCCCAGTATAGTTAGCGGCTGCCCAGCAAACAGAGAGTATGCTACTCCAGTCATAGACGCCCCTAACAGAGACTCAATCGCACTCTGACACACACACACACACACACACACGACTGCTGTGTTTTGCATTATAAACATATTTTTTTACATGACTTTGCCTAATAGACCACACAGAAACAAAACTGTCCGTGTTTGCATACTTACAATGCGTCCCTCTGTAGCCTCTCCCAGAAGCCCTCCAAACGTGATAACAGGTGACATGCAGGCACAGTATAGAAACAGAAAAGAGGCTACACACTGCAAACTCAGACCATCTTTATAATCACTCAGATAAAATGGAGCTTTTCTCTTCACATCCAGAATCAGTCCTCCAAACAGTCTACAGATAGAGTAAAGAGGAGAGAAACATATATGTCCACAAATGTATATTGTTTCCATACTGAACCAGTAGCAGTTCTATTCATTAAATGTTGTTAATTCAATGTTTATAAAGCAGTTTCTCCTCATAGGGACTGTTGGCAGCTCCCCGCCAGCAATGTAGATGATTTCTGGTTTTAGGATATCTGGTTCCCAAAATGTATTTAAATCCTGACCCACACACCTTCCAGTTCTCTGTAGTTCTAGTCCATGGTGTTCCCCATGCTGCTCTTCCTCAACGGGAACCACTGTTCCGTTCGGCACTCCTGGCATCTTTCTTTTCTCCTATTCAGAAAGAGAAATACAGTAGATGCATTATAACAAACAATCAATCACTTAAGCATCACTTTAAAAAGTGTGTTTTTCCACACCTGTGATGGGACACTTTTAGGAGGTTCTATGCGTATAGCAGGGTCCCATTCTCCTGGAGGCAAAACTGTCACTTGATCCAGAAACTCATCAATACCAGCCAACAAATCATTCTTGTCCTTGGCCTTGTATGCAACATCATGGAAAATCTAAATGATATAAGAAAGAAAATATATTACATTGAAAATAAGAATGTAAAAGTTCTTCTGAAAACGTAAGGACTTGGGGTTAATGCATTAATATCCAATGAGAAAATGCTATGACTACTGAAACACTGTATGTCTAGTTCTGCATTGACCTCATCGGTCATGATGGTGGCCATAGAGCGACCGATCTCATGGTACTGCTGGGCTTTTCCATCTGGACCGAGCAAAATGAACAAGAATCTGCAGAGTAAAGAATGATTTTGATCATTCTGTTACAATGGATTTATCAGCTCCATGCATGCATTTGCAAACAAACAGCTTATACCTAGTGGGAATGGGAACTTCAGTAAGCCCTGTGAGCAGTACAGCAGGAGACAGGCGAACAAATGCAATGATGGATCTCTCTAAAAAGTCCAGCTCTCCAACCAGCACATTAGAAGCTTCAGCTCCAGTTGGGATCTTTTTCATGAAATGTGTGTCAACCTACGGAAAGAGAATCATAGCAGTGTTATTTTTGTGTTGTTTATAGTAGGCAAGGCAATGCAAGTTTATTTATATAGCACATTTCATACACAATGGTAATTCAAAGTGCAGTTTCCATAGAAGAAATTAAAATAATCAAAAGAAATCAGAATAATTAAAACAGTTTAGAATAAAAAATAAAATGTACAGTACAGTAACAGTCGGACGAACAGTGGCACCATAGGCGGAAATCGCGGGGGGGTCGGGGGGGTCAGGACCCCCCCTATCTGAGGGTTGTCCCCCCCAAAAAACATGTGTATTGTAAATAATGTAATGATATGTTCTCAAAATAATTAAGAAATAAAATAACACAAATGCAAACGGGGCAATATCGAAAAAAGCGTTCTAAACATTTTGAGACCCCCCTCCCTTGCCTCACAGTGCATTGGTCCACTCACTGCCTCCGTCCCTTTTACCTCAGACGCCTCCGTCCCTTTTACCTTAGACACACACATTCCGGTGGCGGGAGAGAAAAACATAGTTTTTGAGTAGTTGTGGAACTCCAGTAAAGGGGTCGCACACCGGACGAGAAGCGTCGCGCAGCGCCACGTCTTTACAATTCGAACACATTATTCTCGGTACACACACCGGCGGCGCCGTTCGGCGTCTGTCCGCGGCGCCCAGCAACGGCTCAGGACCGTGTTCAAAACCCTGCTGCGCCACAGAGTGCCATTTACATAGTTTTATATACAATTTAAATAATTTTTGTCTCAAATCGGTGCTGACGGGTCCTGACTTCGCCCTATGCTGCAATATGCATTTAGTTTTGCATTTATTTACAGAAATTCTCAATTCATTCAGTAACCAGATGCTCTGAGGTAAAGTTTTCAGACTGCAGACTCAGGAACGATTGTTTTTAATTGTACAGTACAATAATAACTTAGAACAGACATTATCTTCATGTCATTAAACATTACAATATTGCTGGCCATACACTGGTGAGAAAGTCCGGGTGCGCTGTGCATTTAGATTGTAACGCTTTCACTGTGATTTAGTTGGTTTATATTATTAAATATAGTTAAAGAATGAGTCAATGAATGAAATGAAATCGCTGCGCTACGTGAGGAGAGTATGTAAATAGATTCGCCGCTGGCTTAAACCAGAAAGAAATTAAGAAGTATAATGAAATGGTCTCCATGCTACACTAATAATAGTGGTAAGGCTTTCCTCTGTATTTTTTTGCCTGTATTATTGGTGTCCCCTTCAAAATTTGCTCTTGAGAGTTGTTATGTTTATTGTCCCCCCCAACATTTTGATGAAATTTTCGCCCCTGAGTGGCACAATGCTCCCTTAGTAAATGCAAAGCTAAATAGATGTGTTTTGAGTTTGGATTTGAATGTGATTACTATAGGAACCACCTGATCTCCTCTGGAAGCTGGTTCCAGCTGCGGCTGGCATAATAGCTAAAGGCGGACTCTCCATGCTTAGAGTTAACCCTTGGTATTTCTAGCTGATGTGATCCGAGTGATCTGTTAGATTTATATTCAGTGAGCATATCTGCAATATATTGAGGTCCTAGCCCATTGAATGATTTATATACCAGTAGTAATACTTTAAAATCAATAGTACGTATTAATATTTTGAATTAGCTTTTACTTTCATTTATTTATTTTCAGTAGTCATTCACATATTTTTGTTTACGCTGTAGTAATTTTCTTTTCCATTTTACTAGTATTTTAGCTTTAACTTATTTTTTTTTATTTCAGTTTGATTCATTTAGCACTTCAAATTAAACCTATTTTATTTCTAATATAATTGTCAGGGCAAAAGTGTTTTAGCCTTTATTGAGATTTTTCTTTATTGCAACCACACTACGTGTTAGAGCGCTGCCCATACCATAAGGTTATCAACTCCAACATTTATGTTTTACATGTAAAATTTCAACTTTATTTAATTTATTATATATAAATAAATCATATAGAACTCGTATTAGTGGCTATTCCAGTCACAAATAGCTGTTCGTTTCAGTCAGGGTGATAGATAAGAAGAACAGCAGGTTTGTAATCTGATTGGGGCAGCATCTCAGCCATCCTCACTATCACTCTTAATGTCTAACATCTGGCTCATTACAGTTCACTTCCTTTTTCCTGATCAGTAGCATAACATTACACAAACAATGCGTAGTACCTCCAAGGCTCACCAGATGGCAGTGTTTGTGTTTACGTGTGGGTGCATTTGTCCCAGAGGTTCTTGGTAATGGTGCATAGCCTGCCTCCAGTGGGCAATCAAAAATATAAACAGAAATAAACAGATTGAACCTGTTTGTTTTAATGGGTTGTCTAGCACTTGCATTATCTTTCCTCTCATTTCTTATATTATTTCTTTGTTCACTGGACCATTTCACAAATTATCAATTTTCCTAGATCTGTTTTCTCTGAAAACAGGATGCAGGACAGGTTTTTGCATAAATTTGTGTATATGATTTGTGGCTTAATTTCTGGGGGTAAATATAATGCCATAGAATGAGGGCACAGAATGCTCTGTCTGAATTTGCAATTGAGTACATTTTCATTCCCACAAACGTGAATATCTCTTATTTGGTATTTTTTATTTGTAGTTTGATAAAAATTAATATTCCAAATTAGTCTTGATGTTATGGTTCAAGCACCTTGGTGAGATCCATCTGGCCATTGTCCGGTGCTGCACTATTCTTTACATCTGGGTTTGTCGGTGGAGGCTGAGGAGAGGTGGCAGGACCTGAGAGATTCAATAAAATATGATAAATATCTTATATCCACAGCATCCTAAAATATAGCACATGAATCAGTTATGCATTATTTCTCATTGGATACCAATAAATGTGTTTAGAGTAATCTAAAATTAAAAAGGGAAATTTATAGTTCTGAAATAGGTAATAAATGGATAAAATAAAATATTTGAAAGTATAACAATAGACTTTAAATATTAGGTGTTAGTATGAGACTGGGATGGTAGAATCACTTATTGACCAAGTTATTTCCACTCTTTCATTTCCAATCATGAGCATGTAAACAGAGTCAACCAATTCATTTTCATAATACACACAAGGATACCACACAGGATGTCATTAAAGCACCAGAAGTATTTCCGACCTCAAAATAATGGTTTAAATGAGGACATTCTGTTTACAGAATAATTCGTAAAATAAAATAAAAAATTGCTTTGCATTTCTCCTGTGGTATCTTTCAGAACAATAGCCCAACTGACATTCTATGCAAATGCATTATATGTTGAATTGCACTACTTGAAAACAACATTATAATCTTGTTCACGGTAGAGAAAGATGCATGTACTGTAAACTACACAGGAACAGTAACCGTGAAGACACTGAATTTAACATAACAGCCGTCAAAATAATGACGATAAAATATTCACAAATACACTTAAATTGCTGTAAATGAGTTTTTATGAATGAATGGCTCGCTCTAACTGTTGCTCTGGATTTTCGTCAACAACAAGCGCTTGCACCTCCAGCTGGTGAGGTCAATTAACAGCAGATGGAAATTATGCTCGGTAATGCTTTTCCTGCTGTTCCTGGATGTCAACGTTAAATTTACTGTCGAATTTGAACCACTGAATTTGTGAAAGTGAATTTGCAAAGCGAAATAAAATAGAAACAAAAATCGACTGTTGAATATTATAGGTTGTATTTTTAAACAGTTTGAATATTTTGGAAGTGAAATGTTAAAGGTGAGTATGGATTATTGAAATTTTAAAAATGTGTTTGAATTGAAATATTCACAACTTAAATATTTAACCATGCTGAATTCAGCCCATAAAATGCAAGCCCTGAAAATACAAAGCATTAAAATGCAAGCATGGTTTATGTTTTTTTCAAGTAGTGCTATTCAACAGCCTTTTTTTGTTTCAAAAATATTGGAATTATTTACTTCCATATTAGCATTACTGTAAAACACACCTTTTGCAAAATCAGAATTTTGTAGACAAACTGATTTTTAGTGGATATTGTCACAGACATGTTACGCGTCAGGTGAGCTCAGGTGTGTTAGTGGTTCCATCTGCAAGGTCCAATTGTATGGCAAGAACTGTTTTATCTAGAGCATCATCTGCTTGGAATAAACTGGATTTAAGAACAAGGCATATATCAAACATATATAATTTTAAGAAGACTCTAAAACAGATTACAATTAATAGTATTACATCAGTTAATTTGTGACTGTCTATATGTACTGATATTATCAAATGCTGTATGAGTGTGTATATGTGGATAAATGTGTACATGCGGTAATGTTATATTTATGTATGTTATATTTGTGTATTTTAATTGTATATAAGTTTTAGTACGCTTATGGGCCCCAGGAAGACTAGCAACCACATTGTGGAAGCTAATGGGGATCCAAATAAATAAAAGTAAATAAAAAAAGAATGATTTAATTCTGTCCACAGAGCTTAAGGTTAAGGTTGTGTTTAACCAAAAATATTCCTTTATTATGCACATGTAAAATGTGCAGTTCAGCTCACCCGTTTTATCCATAGAGTGAGGTTCACTATGTCTCCTGCCAGAGTCGGTGAGGGATTTGACCATAGGCAGCAGGTTGTTCCTCTTTTTGTCATTCTGGTGATGATGTCTCTTCAGAAGTGCCTCTCGAACCTTCATTCTTACACTGTCATCCAGTTCATGAGCTGCCTCCTGATGGTCAAGCACCAAATCTACACACAACAAATAATACATACAGACGAGAACACAAATGTACATCAGACAATGTATATACAGAACAATATTGAATAATTTAAAGTGACAATGTCTTGTTTTGCAAGATTACACTGTATGGCGATTATGATCAACCTACTTAGGACTGAAAATGTTGTATTCCAGCATGCTAAATATTGCAGTACTTTCCCTACACATTCACTCTCACATTCTCTTGTTCTCTGAAACATCCCACAATTCCAGTTGGAGCTGATGCAGCATTGTTAATCTGCATAACTCGCTCCTTTCCTCCACTCCAACCTTTACAGCATAATTAAATTATCAGGCTCTCCCTGTCCTTCTCTTTCTCTGGCATTAATCTTGTTCCTAACACTGCTGCAACATTGATCAAAACAGTCATGCCTCAATGAGACACAGGTTACATTATCAGTATGCTAAACTTAAATAGCCAATGTATGAATTAGGTATTCAAACTTTGATGTTCATTTAAGGGCTGCTAACAGCCATGCCTAGTTTATCAAACTAAGTACCTAATGGGTTTTATGAGTGTTTGCGTTTGTCTATCACCAACATGAGTGGGAGTGTGAGGTTGCAGTATGTGTGAAGTTACAGGTGGGCCTAATATACTGCAGGACACACACACACTTGTCACGCTGTTGTACTTTTCCTCAGTAAAAATCTGTACTGAATAAATATAACCTTGTCAGGCTCAATCAGATTGTGATCAGACTGTTAAAGAGGACATATTATGCTTTTTTACATTTTCAACTTTCTTTAGTATGTTGCTGTTTGAGCATGAAAAAGGTCTACAAAGTTACAAAGCACCAAGTCACTCCAAAGAGAGTTATTCTTTATATCAGTGAGCATTTCTGAATTCCCTGAAACGCCTTGAGTCTTGAGTTTTCTTCTGTACATGTCACAATATTCCGAATTTAAATAATTCCTGTCGAATGCATACACAAAAAAGGGGTAGAGCCTGTTTGAGTTGCCTTAGTGGTGTGTTTTCGCCATGTCCAAGAGATGCTGTTATGGTAAGGGGTGTCACAATTTCAAAACACGCTCGAAGTGGTTGGCCAATCACAACATTGGTCCAGCTGACCAATCAAAGCGCTTCATAGAGACCGTAACTAAACAGAGCGTTACTGACAGATTGGGAAGAGAGGTGCTGCAACAATGCAAATATGTGAAAAATAATGTTTTTGAACATCCAAGCCTGTAAAGTTATTCTAAAAGATCCCAAAAACAAAATCAAAACTTTGCAAAAGGGCATAATATGACATCTTTAAGCAAATAATTTAAGCAAAAAAAAGGTGTAATGTGTTGTATATGTTAAAATTCGTCTTTTCTGAGTTTAATGTGCAAAGCGCCATACCCACTGATTTCTGACTGACCTGCAATTTCCTCGATGCAGTTGGCCTTCATGTCCAATAGGACAGTTCCATTTATGATGCAGCTTCGTAACTCAAACAGGCTATGGAGAGAGAGTGTAGCTACGTACGGCTTACTCCATCTCTCCCCGCCATCTTCCACATCCTCCTCAAATTTTAGCCACCTGAGAAGATTAAAAACCCCTGAGTTAACCTACATTTTGGCACTGAATATCCTGTTGCAGGATAGGAAATGTGTTGACATTAAAGGATTAGTTCACCTAAAAACAAACAAACAAACAAGCAAAAACATTTATTTATTTATAAACATACTTTTTAACCAAAATTGTTTGTCTTGGGCTGGTCGGCGACGTGCCATTATGTCATCACGTTGGAAACAACAAACTTTTTTTTTTTAATAATAATAAATTAAAACAAAGATGTCAGACGATTTTGAAGTTGGTGAAGAAAACGAGAGAAAATGAGATGGAATTTTTCGCCCTTCCCTGCCTTTTTGAACCGGAGTACACAGACAAATAACTTAGATAGATGACGTGACACGTGAGGTTCTCAACGTTCCTGATGCGTCACGGACCAACACAAGATAAAAAATTGTGGTTAAAGGTATATAAATGTTTATTTATTTATTTTTTAGAAAATGACCAATCTTTTCGCTAGATAAGATCCTATTCCTTAGCTGGGAACATTCAGAGCCATTTGAAGCACTTCACAGCCCTTTGAAACTGCATTGATTTGGACTTAAAAATGTTGGTTGCGCTTGAAATCAATTGTGTGGAGAAAAATCATGAAATGTTTTCCTCAAAAAACTTAATTTCTTTTCCAGTGAAGAAAGAAAGACACAAACTAAAGGGCTGTATTGAGATTGAGTCCCGCCGGGTCCTGCGGGGACCAATGCAAATCTCGCGGGAGTGGGCGGTTTGAACTTTGCTGAAATGCAGAAATGGGTGGCAAAAAACAACTGCGGGATCGAGAGGTAGCCTAGCGACACGATGGAGCGGCATACGTTGCGGGAGAGGGCGGTAATGGTCAGAAATTTGGCAGACGGGAGCGGGATGAAGAAAACAGTCCCGTGCAGGGCTCTTGGATGGCATTTGGGTTAGTAAACTATCAGAAAATGTTAATTTTGAGGTGAACTAATCCTTTTAGAGACATATTCTTATACCTAGCAGTTTCCTTCCACTCCGCATCTTTGCCACCTTTAACACAAATTTCATCAAGTTCTGTAAAGAGCTCATGTGCCACGTGTTCCTCATCCTCTTCAGTGCCCAAAATAAACTGAACCCTCTGGGATGGAGTATCTAAAAAAGAGAGATAGGAAGAATGAGAGACACAGACAGACAAGAGTATATTTGTAAAACTTTTTCATTTTCACTGTGAGAGAGGAAACAGAGGCAGGAAGCACAGTAAACAAAAGTCTCATTAGAGTAATTTTCAATGTTTGTTATCATAAATATGAGTTCATCCTTTTGGAATTAAAGGGCTCAAGGAAATAATGCTGAGAGGAAGTAGGGTAAGCAGGGTAATGAACATTTTTATGATACAGTTGTAACCCTGTGCTTTGGAAAGATTAATTTTATTTAACTTTAACTATCCGTCGATCTGTTTCTTAGTTTTGTGGATTTTCAGAGACTCTCTCTGCAGGTTACATTGTTATGCCAGTAGGTGATGACAAATGAATGTGAGTGAGTCATCTGAATCATTCACTCAACCGATTCGTTCAAAACATTGATTCATTCAGGAACTGCATTTCTGCTGAAAACAGATTGTAAGTGTTGTTGCATAAATAGTTGTGTGTTCATGATAAGACGTGGTCAACAGTGTATTTAGTCCATTTCATGCGTTTTCGATTTGTCCCGGAACTAATGTTCACTGTTTGTGTTACCGTTACAATGGTTTAGTCGGCGCACTGTTTTGGGTTCCAGTGGTGCAGATGGCTACGAGACTTTGTTAAACTGCATTAAAAGTTGCAAATGTCGGATGTCTGAAGTTCATGCAGACAGTCAAGTGGACTTTCAAGGGACTTTAAAGGATTGAATAACCTATTTTCACAACAAGTGGCTAACGAGCCAAACCAATGGAGAAAAACTGTAACTAACTTATTTTCCACTTGATTTCTTTATGAAAGCAATATCACATATAATTCATTTTGGATCCAGGATTTAATTCTCCAGATTCACCTTCCTGTGAATCATCCTACAAGCGATTGCTTGACTTATTTGTTACCCAAGCTGTTGTTGCTCTCACCGTGTGATGCTAAGGTACTTTCTGTGTTCCCGTCTTCCTGAGCTACGCTTTCAGCTCTCACTTTCTCAGATCTCCTGCGGTGTTTGGAGCTGTGTGGCCGGTGATGACGGTGAGACTCCCTGCCCATGGGCATCCGCACACCCACAAACAAAGTCCTGTGACCTGAGAAAAAGGATAGAGGGATGAAATTTAACATGATTTTTTTCAGGTTAATATTAGGGTATTGAGCTGTGAGCTATATCACATGAATAACTCAATGTGTGTGTGTGTGGTTATCTACAAACCCTCTAGCTCTTCTTTCTCATAATGGATATTCAGAACTGAGCTGGTGCCACCATGGTCCACCACAGCTTCCTCATCAGGCCTCTGAAAGACACATTAGTTAAATGAGTGTGTAAAGAAGTACAGTACCATAGACTTCCTAACACAATTATTATTTTTTTCATTAAAAACAGTAGGCCTAATTGTTTATTTGTGGTTTTTCTATTTGGGGATGTCACACAAACATCATTGTCAGGACTTCCCATCTGCTGTTTATATACATTTTAATCCCCTCAACCTTTTGCTCACAGAAGCATTTAATTTTCACAAATTAATTAGTATATTATTTACTATGTATTCTTAATTTCAGGTTTTAGTTCCATGAGGTCTTCTTGTCAATAGAGCATTGTTGGGATGTGGTGGAACAGGAGCTTCATGCCCTGGATGTGCATCCCACAAATCTCCATCAACTGCAAGATGCTATCCTATCAATATGGGCCAACATTTCTAAAGAATGCTTTCAGCACCTTGTTGAATCAATGCCACGTAGAAATAAGGCAGTTCTGAAGGCTAAAGGGGGTCAAACAGTATTAGTATGGTGTTCTGTTCCTAATAATCCTTTAGGTGAGTGTAAACTTCTATGCATATACACCTACAGTATAAACACTCGCACATACATATAAACCCGATGCAAGCATACACATTCATAAAACACTCGCGCATACATACAAAATAAAACGTGGATGCATCCTTTAGTTGTGTACAGTATATGTTAGTGCGGTTTTGGCGGTTGTAGAGTTATAATGACGGTGTTCAAATACATAACATTAGACTAACGTTAGCCAGCGTATAGTATCATGATTCAGTACTCTAGTATTTATTTGAGATACATTATGTTTTTTTATTAATCGAGCAGCAGAAAAATATACAGCAAACCAAGCCACCAAAGTCTAGGTATAGTCATATTAACAAGAGCATGTTAAGCGGATAAGGTGAGAAGGCCCGGTTGCGAAAGAGAAAACCAATCCTTGATTTTATTTTAGATTGGACTTTGCTAATATGGGAAAGGAGAGAGAAGAGTCCAAACAGATACCTAGATATTTGTAGGTGTCAACGGTTTCCAGTGCAAAACCATCCAGAGAGGATTTTTTTTTTATTGCATAGGAAGTTAAAAAGGGAGATCGGTTAAAGATTAATTTAATAGGAATTTAAATTTAGTTGGAGACCACGGAATGAATGTTGTATACTGTTAAAACTCACTTGAAGGCTGTCTAACACGGTATTCATAGACGGGCCAGGTGTAAAGAATAGTATCGTCTGCATATAGATGTATCAAAGAGTCACCTGCGGTAAATAATATCGAGCCGAGAATTGAACCTTGTGGCACCCCCATCGAGACAACCAGCAGGCTAGATAGCAAGCCCTCTGATTTAACACACTGAAATCTGTCTGTAAAATAATTAGTGAACCATGCGAGGCAGTGATTTGAGAGACCCATACGTCAAAAAGCTAGATACATATTACAAGATCCTGTGCCACTTATGAAGACATCCAAAATAGATGCTCACTGGCACAGTTAATGAAATAAATTCATATAAATAAACTTGCCTATATAAGCATATCATCTTGCCTGACTTTGCGATTACCTGTGCCCAGTACCTCCAAACGAGGCCACTTTTATTTATTAGGCTTCCTATTATTCACTTCCTTCTTTACATTTGTGTGTGAGCGTGTGAGATATATCCCACTGGGATGCGGCTATCTTTCCATGACAGAGATGATTCATCAATGTGTTTTCATGTTTTCAGGAACACAAGCCTATAATTCAAATAAATCCATCTGAACATTTTGTGCTTAAAAAAAGGGCAAATCAGAAGGTGCAAATATTCTCACGGACTAAACAGTGCAGTACAATAATAATAATAGATTCAAGTGAAAGGATTCCTCAAGTGAACCCATTTGCTTTAAAATGATGAGAGCATTACTTGTTGTTGACTGGCAAATGTTGCTCGGTTCTGTTTTAGCTTGAGGCTTATATATGTTTAATCTGTGTGGTATTGATTGACAGTGATGTGTGGATCAGCATTTAGGTCATTCATTACATTGTGTGTCACAACAAAAGCACCAGTAGCTTTCCATTTTAGAGAATCCGTCTTGTTTCCAACATCCCAACAAATATATAATTTTCTACTCTCATCTTATCAAGGTCCTCCAGAACTGTAATTATTACAGGCTTAAGAACAATTGCATAAAATGATGGAAGTTTCTTAGCTTCCTTAATCCCACTGTGATTTTAATATTTAACATGCATTTCCAGGTAATATATGTTGAATATGTGACATGAATATACCTCACTTCTGATGTAGGCTACATAACCACCAAAGACATTTGTCTGATTGGGATTACATACATTTAAAGTCATCCATTTTAAATGTATGTAATCCTAATCATGCTTAAATTACATTCTTAAACAGAGGGAAGTCATAAAATGTCTCATTCAGACTGCCATGTTGCCCTTGTCATGAATCATTTGAGTCGTTATTGTCATTAAAACACTTACCCAGGGGACAGGATAAAATAGAGATGGAGCTAATTAATCATCTGAACATATTAATTATTTTCTGTGCTCATCTGTGCTACTGTTTTCCTCCTCCTCTCTCAATCTCTCCTTGTCTTTCTCCCTTTATTGGTTTGACATGAGCATATACCCTAATCAAAATAATAACAGAACACTTGAGCTGACTAGACTGCTCCTGTGTCACCTAGTTACCTGTCTGTGTACAGCATGTGTGTAACTCACAAAGAGATTTTCCACTGGTAAAATGACCTCTTCTTACCTCTCCTTATCACCAGGCAACACTTATTCAGTCCCTGGTCAAAGACACACACACAAAAAGTGTCTGTACTTTATGGAAACCTTGATTGCGACTTTATTTCTCTTCAATCTTGCAATAGTAAACTATGAAAATAGTTGCGAGACAGAAAGTCAGAAATGATTTTCTTGTCATTTTTATAGCCCACAATGTGACTTTTTTATTTCTCATTTTGGGGCCAGTAAATTATACTTTTACTCAGCAAGGATGCATTTAATTGATAATCACTTTAAAGAGACTTAAAATGTTACAAAATATTAAATGCTGTTCTTTTTATCTCTCTATTCATCAACAATCCTGAATTTTTTTAAATCACATTTTCCACAAAAACAGTAAGCATCGCAACTGTTTTTAACATTGATAATAATAAGAAATGTTTCTTGAGCAGCAAATCAGCATAATATAATTCTTTCTGAAGGATCATGTGACTCTGAAGACTGGAGTAATGATGCTGATAATTCAAATTTGCCATGTTTTCTGCTATAGAAAATTAGGGAATATTTTTATTTGTAATATTATTATTTGACAATATTACGTTTTTTACTGTATTTTTGATCAAATAAATGAAGCCTTGGGAGCTTTTTTTTAAATAATTTAAAACTCTTTCTGAAACCAAACTTTTGAACTGCAGTATATCTTTATTTCTCAGTGTGACTACATCCATACACCCTTTTGACTTCGAAGGTCACATGGGCCATTTTTTGCCCTTCCTCCTCCTCCTCCTCCTCCTCCTAACTCGTTCTCCAGCACATTGCTTTGACAGTTATCTTAGTAATCTTGACACAGACCACAACCTCTGCCACTACCAGATGCACAACCCATAAAATCATTTCTTCTCTGAAGTGAATGCTTTATGTTGTTCGAAAGTGAGGGGTAGAGTGTATGTTATTGATTACTTTTAATTTTTCAATAAACCACTAAAAGCATACTTTTGAGAGAGATGATCAACCCTGCAGTATGAGCAACTCATACTAACGAGCATGTGGTTGGAGTGAAAGATTTGCTGTAGCACTTGTTCCTCTGGGCAGAATGACTCATTCATAAGTCAAAGCCATCTCAACCTTCCTATCACAATAATATTTTGTATGGCATGTTGATCAGGGGCATATTTAAAAAAAAAAGGTAGTTTATGTGTCGTTGTGTATAACAAAATGTGCATTTGTATTACCTTGTGTGACAAGTTTTTGTGT
This sequence comes from Pimephales promelas, assembly GCF_016745375.1. Next base: position 7,726,326 of record NW_024121355.1, on the reverse strand, counting down.
TTTTCATTCAAAATACACAAGATTTTGCACATAAGCCTTGAAATCTAGACGCATTCTCTCATTCTCATTCTTCCACCACACAGTTTTTTTTTGTGCTGATAATAATGCCAGTGGTGCCAATAATGCCAGTTTAAAACTCATCAGCTATGGAATCAGGGTTGGTGACTTTATGTGGTCTTCTGCTTCATGGCTGAGGTCCTAAACACTTTGTCTCTGCAATAATACCACTTACAGTTGCCAGTGGAATATCTGGCAGGGGAGAAAGGTGGCATTCTGTCACTGAATTTACTGAGCTTTTCCCTATTCCCTACATATCCCTTTACACTAACCCTTACACTACCCCTGAACCTACCCATCACAGAAAAGTTTCTGCATTTTTTTACATTTAAAAATAAATCTCATTCTGTATGATTTACAAGCTTGTTTCCTCATGGGGATGGTGGGGACCTCAATTTAGGTCCCCACGGTGACACAAGTCACCATGAGTCAGTGTGCATTCAGGTTGAAGTCCCCACCAGAATATAAAACAAGCGCACACACAAACACACACACACACACAGTATATATATTTTTTTCACAGTTGTACATTAGGTGTATTTTATCTTTGCAAAATGGACACACACACATGCTGTAATTGCAGTCATTCACAGAATTATTAACATTATGTGAGTTGTACTTTGACACGGCACAGAATGGATGAACACAATGTTTGAGGAGAGTGTGCAGCTGTAAGTCACCGTGCCGGTGTGGATACTGCCATTCAGAATCACAGATTATTCTTTTTGGAAATATGACCAACATTTTAACCGGAAAATGTCCTCTGAACTAGTAAGAAACATCCACTTTTGTTCTGGTTCAGACATTGGAGTAAAACGCACTGATTAAATCTATAACAATAACTTATCATAGCACGCAAAACCGCACAAATTATACTTTGTATTGTTAATGTTAACAACGTCGGCATTGTAAACAATGCGTGACTACATTTTGTCCTTCCGATGATATGTATCCTTGTTTTCGCATGGGTCCGGTTGCAGTCTCTTTTTGTCACTCCCAAGTCCGAACGAATTCTTTTCCATTTTACAACGGGTGAATATTCAGTTTTCACTGGTGATCAGTTGTCACTGATGGTGGTCGTTTGAACCTTTCTGGATCTGCCATCAAGTTGATAAGTTTAATTATATCAAGTGTTGTGAGAAAAGGCTATAAATCTCCACCTCCAGCATCCTCACACTCAAAGCCTACTAGCCGAGACTCCTTCTTTATGTGTACAAATGTGACGTAATGAAAAAGACATGCTCGAATTTCAAGTGGAAATCCACTAGTACCACTATGAATTAAAAAACATTATAACCGCTTTGAATCGAGCTAAGGCAAGCATATAGTTTTGAACACTGGCTGGTTATGTATTTTTTCAAAAATGTATTTTGGATAATTTTTTAACCCCCAAAAAGCTACGTACTGCAGCTTTAAGTATGAAGATGACATTTTTTTTTTTGTTATTTAGCTTATTAGTTAGTGCTATTAGCTAGTGTTTAAATCTGTTTTAAAACTTTTCATGATAAATCTTTGAAACAAAATGATTTTTATAAATATTACAGGATCATAGATATAGAAATAGTAGTTCTCTAGAAAAATAACTGGTGTTGAAAAGAAATCTGGAAAGTTTCAGGCTGCAATTAATGTAAGGGACATATTGAGCCAAGTCAGATGTGTGGGGAAAAAGGCAGACAGTTCTGAATGGTTTGCCCACATTCACTCTCTGTACTTAGAGTGTCTGTATAAACACACGTTTTTCAACAAATGGAAAAACTATCGATTGGTTTCTCTGACAAAGGGAGGCTTTTCACATGCTCTTTCTCTGAACAGTCACTATCCACTGGATGATAAAATTTTCCCATATTGAAAAGTTCCTTTGGGTATACTCCATACTCATAATTTTATTTTAAATAATATTTTTTCCCTTTTTGTCAGTTGTTATGAATCTTCTAAACGGAAAAGATCACCCAAAAATGAAACTGTCATCAAACTAATTCATATGACTTGTGTGCCACTGTAAATCTAAGTCTCTAAGTCTTTTAAGTTGTTATTCGCTTAAAATCTTGACGCTCTAACTTTCCTCGCCACATTCATGAGAGAAGCAGCAATGTCAGTTTTATCAACAAATGTTCTTTTGAGCCAGATTGATCAATGAATCAGTTGATCTGTTCAGAGATTTGCTGATGAAGTGGATTGATCCAGTTAGTTGACTCAATCCAGCTGTAGTTGTTAATAACCCACTTGAAAGGGAAATCAATCAGCGAATGACTGTTATGTCTGTTTGTTGCACACATAAAGCCATTGTATGTATTCAGAAGAATTAGAATAGAGTACACAAGTCATATGGGTGACTTTTATGATACTTTTGCAGAACACCTGTTCAATTTCTCATTAATGCAATTATCTAATCAACCAATCACATGGCAGTTGCTTCAATGCATTTAGGGGTGTGGTCCTGGTCAAGACAATCTCCTAAACTCCAAACTGAATGTCAGAATGGGAAAGAAAGGTGATTTAATCAATTTTGAGCGTGGCATGGTTGTTGGTGCCAGACGGGCCAGTATGAGTATTTCACAATCTGCTCAGTTACTGGGATTTTCACGCACAACCATTTCTAGGGTTTACAAAGAATGGTGTGTAAAGGGAAAAACATCCAGTATGCAGCAGTCCTGTGGGCGAAAATGCCTTGTTGATGCTAGAGGTCAGAGGAGAATGGGTCGACTGATTCAAGCTGATAGAAGTGCAACTTTGACTGAAATAACCACTCGTTACAACCGAGGTATGCAGCAAAGCATTTGTGAAGCCACAACACGCACAACCTTGAGGTGGATGGGCTACAACAGCAGAAGACCCCACCGGGTACCACTCATCTCAATTACAAATAGGAAAAAGAGGCTACCATTTGCAAGAGCTCACCAAAATTGGACAGTTGAAGACTGGAAAAATGTTGCCTGGTCTGATGTGTCTCGACATTCAGATGGTAGAGTCAAAATATGGCGTAAACAGAATGCGAAGATGGATCCATCATGCCTTGTTACCACTGTGCAGGCTGGTGGTGGTGGTGTAATGGTGTGGGGGATGTTTTCTTGGCACACTTCATGCCCCTTAGTGCCAATTGGGCATCGTTTAAGTGCCATGGCCTACCTGAGCATTGTTTCTGACCATGTCCATCCCTTTATGGCCACCATGTACCCATCCTCTGATGGCTACTTTCAGCAGGATAATGCACCATGTCACAAAGCTCAAATCATTTCAAATTTGTTTTTTGAACATGACAATGAGTTCACTGTACTAAAATGGCCCACACAGTCACAAGATCTCAACCCAATAGAGCGTCTTTGGGATGTGGTGGAACGGGAGCTTCATGCCCTGGATGTTCATCCCACAAATCTCCATCAACTGCAAGATGCTGTCCTATCAATATGGGCCAACATTTCTGAAGAATGCTTTTAGCACCTTGTTGAATCAATGCCACGTAGAATTAAGGTAGTTCTGAAGGTGAAAGGGGGTCAAATACAGTATTTGTATTGTTTCCTAATAAACCTTTAGGTGAATGTATATTACGGTATTCATCCGGTATTTTTTTTTTTTTTTTTTCATTTTTTTGTTCCACAGATGAAATAAAGTCAGACGGGTTTGGAACAACATGAGGGTGAGTAAAATCTGAATTTTTATTTATGGGTGAATTAATCCTTTCATATTTAATGACAGTTAGCAGTAGGCCTACTCAAAAGTTCAGGTTTCCTCCTGACATGTCAAATGGTGAGCTACAAGCATCTCACTCGGCATTCAGCTTTAGTTTGGCGCTGAATAACTGCACCAATAACATTGTTGCTGAGAGAGAGAGAGAGAGAGAGAGAGAGAGAGAGAGAGAGAGAGAGAGAGAGAGAGAGAGAGAGAGAGAGAGAGAGAGAGAGAGAGGATGGCGTCAAGGTCATTTGAGGGTAACGGGGTACACTGAAAGTAAGAGCGCCCCAAAGAAAACCATATTTTGCACAATAATCTTAGATTCAAACTTATCAAATGCTGAAAGCTTTAATTTCTCAATCAATTTACGATGCTATACGCGCACTCTCTTGATGCATTAGGATAATGGATTGTAAATTATACATTATGTGCTATTTCTATCCTGCGCTCCCCTACTCAAACCATTACAAAAAGGCAGTGCGGATCCCTCCGCAAGAACGCCCATCAGCCTTCCCCAAGACAAGCTCAAAGTCGATGACGCGGATAATAAACGAATGATGAGAGCTGTCCCTGGCAATACTGCAGCACGTGCCTGTAACGCTGCAATAATACACATCCACGCGCGGAGCACAATCGGGTAATATCGCATACTAGTCTGTTGAAATCACATAAATGTAAGAAATAAGAACGGTCTGCTTTTAAAGGGATGCAATTATACACCGATAGTGCAGCGTCGATACGATATTTGTGGCAATGAGGGCGAGAAGGAACACACAGTACTATTGATCCCTGCACTAATGGAGCGCCCGGATGTGTTTGGCTATTCCATTTAAGATCAAAACGCAATCTTATATTTGATTTAGCTAACATAATAGGCTTTAGTGAGATACACAACAGAACATTGCAGATACAGCAGATGCCGTATTCTAAGTTAGCCTACTGGAGGAATAAACCAAATAAATAGACATGCAATAAACTTAATTAGCGGCTATTTCTATCCTGCGCTATTACTGAACCCATGACAAAATGACAGAGCGGATCCCTATGGAAGAACGCCCATCAGCCTTCCCCCAAGACATTCTTATTAAATAATTGAACTACCTGATAGCTCAGCATGGTCTCCTGGTCGCTGTTTTCGGCAGGCATGGTTAACTCCGTTTTAAAGCAGAGTCGATTGCAGCTTCCACAGAAAGAATACAGCGACGCGGCTCAGATTAACAGTTCCTGTTGAGAAACTCCAGATCGATTCATGCATATATATAAGATTAGAGACATTAAGTAGCCTATTCTTGATCCCGTCTGAAACACGTTGAGAGATATACACGCACTCGTCCTGTGTACACTTGCTGTTGTTAGGCGCGCGCTCTCCAGGACTTGGAAAGAGGTACAGACCGTGACAGCATCATATGTCATCCAGCCAATCAGAGAGCTCGAACTGGGACTGTTGCTGAAGCTGAATTCGATTGATGCGATTTTGCACCTACAGAAAAAGCGCCAGAAATAGTTTATGAGTGTACTAATAAATGTACAATTTATGAGGGCGAAAAATAAATGTGACAATATCTCAAGCGAAGTCGTATCGTGCTACAGAAGACATTGTGCTACAGGTTTTAGAGAAAAATCATTATAGTGTCTGTAGGAAGGCTGCAGGCCCCGACCAGGTCTCTGCTGCCAATGTCGTATTTGCTAGGCTACTGTCATTTTTAGTTGGTCTCTTAGACTAAGTCCCAGCGTGTTTTAAATTTAATTTCCAATTTGCATTTCGGGAGAACAGGTCTGTTGAAGATGCTGTTTCTCTTTGCACCCATTCCATTCTGCAACTTTTGGAAGGGACAGCTACGCACGGGTATTGATTGATTTCAGTTCTGCATTGACATTGTGCTACAGGTTTTAGAGAAAAAATCATTATTTAGTGTCTGTAGGAAGGCTGCAGGCCCCGACCAGGTCTCTGCTGCCAATGTCGTATTAGCTACTGACATTTTTAGTTGGTCTTTTAGACTATGTAAAGTCCTAGCGTGTTTTAAATTTAATTTCCAATTTGCATTTCGGGAGAACAGGACTGTTGAAGATGCTGTTTTTCTTTGCACCCATACCATTCTGCAACTTTTGGAAGGGACAGATACGCACGGGTACTATTGATTGATTTCAGTTCTGCATTTCATAATATTATACCAAAGAGACTGTGTGACAAAACTTCTGGGGTTGGGTGTTAAGGAGTCCATGTACAGTAACTGAATTTTTAACAGACAGATCTCAAGTGATTAAAGTTTATAACCTCTTGTCAAAACCAGTGTCCACCAGCATTGGTGCACCACAAGGGTGTGTTCTGTCTCCCCTTTTCTTTTTTTCTTTTTATACCAATGACTGTCTTTCTCGCATGATTCAGTCAGGATTTTTAAATTTGCTACCACTGTGGTGGGCCTCGTTACCAATGACGATGAATCGGCTTACAGAAAACAAGTATCCTTGCTGGCTGAGTGATGCTTAATTAACAACCTGTCCCTTAACATCTCCAAAACCAAGGAGATGATTGTTGATTTTGTCCATCAAGGACAAAACAGTGAAAGTTTTAGGTTCCTTGGGACCATCATATCCTCCAGTCTTAAATGTGACACCAATCTCAGCCAGATTGTCAGCGACTTTTCTTTTTAAGACAATTTAAGACATGTAAAGTGTCCAAGGTGTCTAATTCCCTTTTAATCCTTTTACCATCAGGTAGAAAGCTAAGAAGCATCAGATCCAGATTAGAACCACCCGTTTTTCACTTACCCACAGGCTCTGAGGTCCCTCAATTCACACCAACAATCGTTATCTGCTCTGCTTTCATAATTATCTGCTTTAATAAGTCCTTCTCATCACCAAATGCATTAGCATTTTATCTGATTTATTTATTCATTTGATTATTTATTATACTTACTCATTGATAGCAACAGTATTTGTATTCTGATTTTGTTTTGTTTTTATTGTTTATGTCATGTCTGATGATGTGTTGTTATTTTTGTCCATACTGTCTTGTACTGAGTGAGCCAAATCACTAAAATGAATTCCAGGCAATTTGCATCGTTTTGGCAAGTAGTAAAGACTTGACTTGACTCTATTTAAAATAGCCTACATTTCAAATTAAACACAGGTTTTATTTTTGTGTTAAGTGTCATTCACTAGGCTACTCACTGTAATTCCATTTTGTTCAGGGATTTTTCACTACAAATATACAGTTAGTATTTGTACTATTTTATACTATAAATACTATAGTATTTTTTTTCCATAACAGAAGTCAATTGGGCCCATCGACTGTTTGGTTTCCCATATTCTTCAAAATATCTTTGTGTGTTCAGCAGAAGAAAGAAATTCATACAGCTTTGCAACAACTTGAGGGTGAGTAAATGATTTTTGGGTGAACTATTCCTTTAACATTTCTTTTAGCTAGATAGCGTACATTGACATCTAGTGGCTACTACTAGTACAGATAATAGTCTGCCTTTAGCCTATTCCAAATGGATAGGTCATATCAATCAAAACTTTATTACAGACTCAAAGTCCATTTAAAAAAAAAAAAAAAAAAAAAAAAAAAAAAAAAAAAAAAAAACATTATTATTTTAGAGACACGCAGTGTCTATAAAAATAGTTTGGTCATACAGTAAACATGCATAATAAAAAATAGCGGTGTGCATATCACTGTGTGTTATCTTTGGAGCTAAATCACGAAAAAAAAAAAAATGGTGTGACGCTTTAACAATGAATCTTTCATGGAACATTTCATAAATAATTCAAGTACCTTTCAAAGCGACTGATTATGACCGTAATAACAGACAGGATATCAATTATAATAGCTAATTGTTATTATTGTGCAGCATGGGGAGTCTCATCACTAATGAGGCTGCTGTGCATAACTTAGCCATATGTCCATACTATTCATAAGCCTATCTTTAAAGCAGTCAAAAGAGTACAATAAAGACCTGCTATTTGATGAAAACATTTATCAGCTTCCAACTGTAGCGTTACATGTTCACACACTGGATTTGCAGCACGGCGTCATCCGTTTCCAGGAAACAGTTGTTAAGGGTGATGTAAACTGCACGCCGGACTCCGAGCTGGAATGGTTGCAGTGCGCATGTGCTGATTGAGCGTTTCTGTGCGGTTCTGCTGAGCTGGCTGGGCGCACCGGTGACCTTATCGGTTTTCACAGACTGTTTCTGGCGGCCCGCGGGTGTAAAATCCAGAGGCGAATAAATGTAGCAATCCAGGTGAGTTTGCTCAGGAAATCTAATCTCGTGAGCGGGCCTGTGGAAATTCACGTGTTTTTGTTGCGCTTTAAGTTTTGTAAGTTGATCTGCAAAATGTTTTCAATTAAATATTGTAATGTGATTCTTTATTTCGGAAGGAATGTCCATAAGATTGGTTATGTTGAGCTAATGTGTAAAGCCGTTTCCAGGCAGTGACAAATTACATTGTTCAACTATTGATGCATTGTGTGCGCGTCTTCTGTCATTTCTCGCGTTAAATATGTTACTTATTTGTGTGTGAAAGAGCGTGAACAATGGCATTTATCATTTTACCTTTACCTCTAGGTTAAAAAGGGAAAGATTGATCCAGTTTATGAGTGATGTGAGAATGAACTCAAATATGCACCAACAAATGCAAGGTATATGCACACTTTTATCATATTTTCACCACTTATTTTATTTTCTACCTTTGATGTCACAGAAACTACACTACAGTTTTTGGGTCAGTAAGATTTTTTTTTAAAGAAAGTAATAGGCCTACCTTTTTTCAGCAAGGACACATTAAATTAATAGTATACAAGTGTCCATAGATATTTATTTTACAAAAGACTAATGTTTCCAATAAATGCTTTTGAACTTCTTAGAATCCTGCAAAATATGAATATCGGTTTCGGCTGAACTGTTTTCAGCATTGATGACAATAATAAACATTTCTTGAGTAAAAAATCTGCATATTAGAATCATTCCTGAAGGGTAGCTTTGCTATCACAGGAATAAATGATACATTTAAAATATAGGCTCTATTATAGTAGCTAGAGAACAGTTATTTGAACAATATTTCACAATATTATAGTTTTTACTGTATTTTTTATCATGGGTGTGGGAGTATAAGATACTTCTTTTAAAAATCTCACAGAACTTAAACCTTTGAACGGTAGTGTACATCAGTGAGGCATTCTCATAGGCACAATGGTTTTTATATTAGATATTTAAAACCCTACACCTCCCACAAACAAAGACTATTGTCTTAGATTAAAATCAAAATATGATTTGGCAAAATTACGAGTCTTTCATATGAGGACCACTTCAGATATTGTCACAATGTGGAATTCAGTCTATTATGTGAAGGTATTTTGAAAAATTGCCCCACACAACTATAGACAAAACTACACACACTATAGGTCGACCTTGTTATTTATTTATTTTTTTGTGTAGCAGTTTTGTAAAGCATTTCCGTGTATGTCACAGTGCCACCCTTGGAGGGAAAAGTTCGCTGTAATTATCTAAATCTGCCTCTGATTAATGGGGACCGACTGAGGACAGCTAAGACTCTAGTGGACAAAGCCATAAAGGTTAGACTTCTAAAATCTCAAAGAATCTTTGTAGATGTAGTGCATTGAATAACTGCAAAGGATCTTTAATCATTAATAATAATGATGACATTGAGATTTCAATGAACACACAGTGACGACTGTAATTATTCTGCTGTAGGAAAAGAAAGTGTTCACGGTGCATGGCCCATATCCGGTAATCCGCGCGGGCCTACGCGCAAGAGGATGGGTGGAGCGCCGACTACCACGGCCCACTTTCCTACAAACCCGTCGACATGATCTTGAAACTGAAGCCACAGATGAGGGTGACAGCAGTGATGATGATGGTGAGAGTATCTGACAGAACAAAGATGAGATCCTTTCCATCACACGAATCTCCCTAGACACACGACAAGTTCTGTGTGCACTGGTTTACTTAGGGGACAAAATAGTCCCCAGATGTTAAATCTGTCAAAGCTTCTGCTGGGCATACCAGCAGATTTTTTAAAAGTTAAAAATGATTAATAAAGACAGTATTTTTTTTAATAAATAAAATAGAATACACAGCTATATCCTACTACTAATATATCCACTGTCTAGTGCCCACATCAGCAAATCAGTTAGGACCTTTGTTTCTACATCCCTGGAAGTAATTATTATTAAAAAAGGTCATGGTATCCTCCTCAAATAGATCATTTGGTAGACTATTGTTCAAGTTTGGGGTCTGTTAGATTTTTTTAGGATGGACACTTTCAGGCAGTTTAATTGTAGATTTATAATTAGAAAATATATTTATCCTTTAAATAACTTTATATCAGCAAATCAGCATATTATACTTTGATTTCTGAAGGATCATGTGACATACATAATACTGAGTAATGATAATGAAAATTCAGCTTTGCCATCACAGGAATGAATTAAAGTTCATAAAACAGTTCATTTAATATTTGACATTATTAAAATTAGTACTGTATTTTTGATCAAATAAAATAAATGCAGTCTTAATTAGCATAAGAGACTTTTTTCAAAACAATTTTAAAAAAGTTTTATCGACCCTTAACTTTTTGAATGGTAATGTAAGTGTGTGTGTGTAATTATATACTGTAAATTCAATGCTTGGAGCATCCTATGTGACTGTGTTTAGTTAATGACGCACTGTAATTTAAAGCTTTATATGATGGTTTGAGTTGCTACTTGACACCACTCATTCCAACACACAGATGTCTGTGAGTGATCATTCTTTCAGTCCCTTGCCTACGGTCACACCACCTTCTCTGTTTCTTGATACAGACTTGGTAGAGGAGGGAGAAAGGGACGATGAAGCAGATGATCTGTACGACCTAATGGTGTGTATAGAAACCGTAGAATTTCATTTCAGTGACAGTTGCCATAGCAGCTGGGTCTTTGAATGCGACTTATGGACAGTCTCTGATCCTCTGATTTTTTTTTATCCCCTAGTCACGGTTGGTTCGCAATGAGACCCCATATTTCTACTGGACAACAAAGAGGGATTCAATCGACTGTAGGTCTTTACGTAAAGATCAGATGACCAATCATTATGCAAAGGCGGGATCTTTTACAACCAAGGTTCATTGTAAACTTGACATTTCCAAACTAAATTTCCTCCACGCAACAACTCTTACTCTTTCTCATTACCGATTGTTTTATAACTATGTCTTTTTCAGGTTGGTTTGTGTGTGAATTTGAGAAATCTGCAGTGGTTTGATGAAGCAGACCCTGATACATTCTTCCCACGCTGCTACAGACTGGGGGCGGAGGATGAGAAACATGCTTTTATTGGTCAGTACACACTTAATCTGGAAAATACTGTGTCCTTGCTGTATTTTTCCCTATTTGCATGCTGGTTTCTTTTCCTTTAACAGATAATTATTTCCCCCCAATGTACTGTAATTTACACCACATTAACAGTCTCCCTGGGGTAAACTGGTGTTAGGTGTTGCTAACACACACAGTTGTGAACTATGATCTCTGTAACAGTTCACGGGTCGCCCCAACCTGCAATATTTGCGTTGCCAGACCATTTTTTTTTCTTTTTCTTTACAGACGACTTTAGACGCACTGCATGCACAAGTCTATTGCTGTATGTTTTGGAGAAGTATGGAGGGGATTCAGAGTGGGAGAGAATAGGCGAGGTTCATGATGCTAAATCTCGTGGTATGACACACACTAACACACACATTCGAACTCACACACAGATTCACACATCTTCCCTCATTTGTAGGTCTGAGCAAGCGGCGTAAACAGCACACCAATCAGAGGGTTGGAACCTCGTTAATTGACAATGCATTGCATGTATGTCAGGAGTATCTGAACAGTTTAGAACACTGTGACATAGACGTCACTTTGGAAACAACCCCTACCCTCTCGGAGCAACAGTGGAAGGTGTTTCTTCAGAATTATTACTTAGTTATTCAGTGAGTATAATTTTGTATTATTATTTATCATATGTCTAAAATTGCATAAAAGAGTAATATCATGAATGAAACAGTTCTTGATATTTTTAAAGAGAGTTAAATGTACTTACCTAGTAAACATCTCTAAGTTTCGGGGCCGAACATTTTATTATGTAAATCACCTTATGAAAATAAACAGCATTACAAACTAATGCAACTTTCTAACATTAGAGTAATTAAAGAATATTTACACACATTTACAATGGTGTTTAGCAACTTGGACTGCGCAATCATGGTAAAGTAATAAAGATACAGTAGAATAAGTAGAATAGATATTATTATTCCTGAACGTCAGAACTTTTAGACCTGATATCAAACTTGCAACCAGTGAGTAATAATAAAATAAAATAATACAAATAAATAAATAAATATAATCTAATATTATTAGGGGTCTTGGGGAAATAAATAAAAAAGTAAAAATGATTTTTTTCATGAAAGATTTTGTCATCTATAATAATAATACGTTTTCTGTTCTCTTTTTTTTATACGTTTTTTTTTATTATTTCCATCACCTACACTAAGTTTATCTGTGGAATAGTGAAGATGCATAATAGTAAGTAAAGAGAAAGCTTTCTTGCAATGTTTCTTTTCCTTTGCAGTGAAGGACTGACGATAGAGGGATGTGAAGAATATGTGGAGCGTTGTAAATGCATGCTGGAGCAGATGCGTCAAGTTTGCCCTCAGATAGAGACTGATGGACTCAGCAACATCTGGATCATTAAACCTGGGGCCAAGTCACGAGGCAGAGGTAATTTTGTGAAGGTCAATGGTGTAAAGGCTATCGCAAAACTGTTTAATTCACTCTTGAACTATTCTAGGTATAATGTGCATGAACAAGCTGGATGAGATGTTGAGTTTAGTAGATGGAGACCACTGCATCATGACGGACAGTAAATGGGTGGTGCAGAAGTACTTGGAGCGGCCCCTCCTCGTGCATGACACTAAGTTTGATGTTAGGCAGTGGTTCCTGGTCACAGACTGGAACCCTCTCACTGTGTGGTTCTACCGTGAGAGCTACCTCCGTTTTTCTACGCAACCTTACTCCACTCATACATTGGACAGGTGAGACAACAAAAACAAAAATTCTGTCATCATTTACACACCCCTATATTGTTACAAACTTGTATGAGTTTCTTCTGTGAAGCTCACGAAAAAGATATATAAATCAACTATTAAATCTAGCATTAATAAGGCAAGTCACCATCAGTCAGGATTTGGCCCACTATATAATATCCAACATGCCTGAGCAAATTGCAGAGGATATGAAGAAGGAATATTGACTCTTGGCATATATTAAATGTTTTGCCAATAAAAGCCTTTAAAATTTTTTTAAATACTGAAGAAGCAAACTTTGCATGACACAATATTTGTCTCTTTTGGCCACGGCTGATGTGAACTAACATTAACAAATGGAAATGGATAGTTTCAGTCCTTGATTCTGATTGGTTGAGCCATGTTCGCCATTGTAAATGACTCAACAAACATACACCTATGACCTCATTACATTAGTATTACTGCGCAACTGCCATTTGTGATTCTTTGTTGCTGCATGCGTTGCTTAGCAAATTCTTTGGAACTACATTGCTTGGCGGAGGAATACATGTATTATAATGTTATATTTTTGGTTGCTGGTGTTTAATTTATTAATAAAATGTTAAAATTAGTATTTTTATGAAGTAATCATTTTATAAAAGCAACTCCGCTCTGTGTCGTCCCTAACAACAACCCTTAGCTGTTCTAAATCCACTGTAAAACATGGCTTTGCAGGGCTTATTGCTTATTTAGTGCTTCCAATGTTTTTGTCAGTGTTGTGCAAGTTACTTCCAAACTGTAATACATTAGGTATTACTTGTTACTGTTATTTAAAAGTAATTCATTACCTTACAATATTACTGTCCCAGAATTGTAATACGTTACATTACTCATGTATTACTTTTGAGTTACTTTCACCAAAATAACTAAGTAGAACTTAACTTTTGGGCTGTAACGATAAGCAATATGAAACCGAAATCGCGATTCGCCACACGACTCAGATCCACGAACCTACAGAATCGCGACACACCTCTTCCAACTCCAGCGTTATTCTCCTTACCGTCCATATCCAATGCTGCCTTATCTTTAAATTAGGCTATTAGTATTATTTGAAGTTAACATTATAAAACACATAGACCTACACCACAAAACTAGTTGAGGATAAATTATTTAAAATTGGGGAAGTCCAGCATTATGGACATGACATTTGCAGTCAAAACTTGAAATAAAAATTCTCAGAAAATACATATTGAAACGTATATAGGCTACTTCCTTAAAGGACTCCAGACATTAGACAAATATCAGTCTATGTTTTATTTTTAATATTAGGGAAAAGACACACATTCATGCGTGACAAAAAAATAGAAGGTAAAATATATTTTTTGTAATTCTGTTAATTACACTGCGCAAATCGGATGAGGAAGGGTTGGCTCTCCAGCCTCCATAGAACTTAAAATATTCATTTTATTTTAGTTTTCGTGTTCGCATTTATGAGGAAAAAACTATGTTACAGACGCGACCGCTCTGAACTGGCACTAAAAGACTGCTTTAAAACTTTCACACAGTCTGTTGCCTTTAAGAAGTAAAAGCAGACAATACACTGTAATACAACTGTAATACAAGCCTCACTGAACATGTAACGAGTAAAATATTACTGAAAATTGATTAGTAATGCCTTACACTACTGCGTTACAGCAAAAAGTAATATGTTACTGTAATGTATTACTTTTGTAATGCGTTACTCCCAACACTGGTTTTTGTCCACGCAGTTAAAGTCAAGAAGTCCCATGTGAGTTGAGGATGAGTAAATGATGAGAGAATTTTACCTTTTCACAATTCCTTTAAAATGGATTTTTCTACTGTCTTTCTAGGCTTCAACTAATCTTTTTTCCCCCCTGTACTTTAACACCTTCAGCTCTGTACATCTTTGCAACAACTCCATTCAGAAGCATTTTCAGCCAAGCCCAGATCGCAATCCTTCTCTACCCGCAGAGTCCATGTGGTCGTGTTCGCAGTTCCGCTCCTGGTTGGCTGCTTCAGGCCGTGGTGGTCTGTGGGAAGGGGTGGTGGTTCCAGGTATGCAGAAGGCTGTTATCCAAACTCTCTTGACTGCACAGGACAGTGTGGAACCTCGCAAAGCCAGTTTTGAGCTTTATGGAGCTGACTTTATGCTGGGAAATGATTTACGACCTTGGCTGTTGGAGATCAATGCCAGCCCCACCATGGCACCCTCCACAAGAGTCACAGCTCGACTCTGCCCCGCTGTACAGGAAGACACTTTGCGGGTGGTGCTGGATCGACGCTGTGACCGCAACTCTCACACTGGTGGCTTCCAGCTCATATACAAACAGGTACACACAAAGAGCCATATGGGAGAATCTGGCAAGATAAAAAAATAAAACATGCATTCTACTGATCAAAAGCGTAGGGTGCTAAGATCTTTAAATGTTTTTGAAATAAGTATCAGGGCTCACCAAGACTGCTTTTATTTGATTAAAAAGACAGTGCAGTAATATTGTGAAGTGTTTTTTCATGATACATTTTTTTTCTTCTATTTTAATTTATTTTAAAATGTAATTTATTCCTGTGATCTCAAAGCTGAATTTTCGGCATCATTACTCCAGTCTTCAGTGTCACTTGATTCTTTTAAATGCTGATTTTCTGCTCAAGAAGCATTTCTTATTATTATCATTGTTGAAATAGTTGTGCTGGTTAATATTTTTTTCAAATGAACAGCATATATATATATATATATATATATATATATATATATATATATATATATATTGTAACAATGTCTTTACTGTCACTTTATCAATTAAGTGTGTCTTTCCTGAAAAAAATATTTAATTTCTTTACTCTTTTAACTTTTGGAGGCATTTTATATTTAAATAATTATATATAATTATTATAATTATTAGGCATTTGATAATTAAATACTTGTCTTTAAATAATGAAATATTTGTTATGTTATTATTTAAAATTGTATATTTTAATGTATACAATATACAGTATATATATATATATATATATATATATGTATACTGTACAGTATATGTACGTATATATATATATATATATATATATATATGTGTACAATTACATTTTATACAGAACCTCATTCTCATTACTGTAACATATGTTACAGTAATGAGAATGAGGTTCTGTATAAAATGTAATTGTTCTGAAAATGTCACAGAAAATCTAATAGTTTTTTGGGTCCTAATAACTAACTTTATTTTTATTTGTATTGTTTTTTTTTATGTTTTCAGGCACCAGTAGAAGTTCCTCAGTATGTGGGAGTGAATCTTCTTGTAGAGGGGACTTCAATCAGACGACCCCGTGCCCCTATTTACAAACCTCTCATTCAGTCTCACCTTGAGCCGCTATCAAAATCCACCAGTCACAAGCCTTCACTCATTAACAGCCATTGCACTTCTGGCAAGGAGAATCAGTCACAGGGGGTAAAAAAGGCCTGGCCTACACTCTCCTCCCGTAAAGTCACACCGGAGCAATCTTTAATCTTTCACCCTAAACTGAGGAAACGTCCCCACAGACTAATCTTACCTTCAAACTGTTGTGTGCTTCCCAACCCATCTGAACTTCATCCACAAAAGCTCTCAGACACTCTAGCCCAGCCCGATCACCCTCACACACACAGGACACGCAGTAACCTTCCATCTCTTTACCGGCCAACCCCCTCACTGGAAGTGATAAGCATACGACCTAGACAAACTACCACCTCCTTTCGCTACAAACACAACATGCACACAGTCAATATATCTTACACAGTCTTACCCATGCAGCAGCAACTTTCACTAAACCATAGACGGGCCACTGACACTTTTACAAAGAGAGAAGGGCCGAAGTCGTCCTGAGGAACCTTTTGGAGAACAGGATTTTATACAAACAGAGTTAATATGACTTAAATGCAATAAATAGACTGCATCAGTTTTCATTGTAAGTTTATCTTTAAATGCACTGGATTTAAAACACATATATTTACTGTCAGAAATAAGAAAGAGAACTGCATTTTAGTTGAGGAAGTACTTTTAGTACTTTTTGGTAATTAAGAGCACATTCTTTTAAAAAAAAATCTAGCATAATTTTCTCTCATGCATTTCCAAACCTGAATATTCTTTATGTTGAACACAAAATCTTATGCAGAAACTTAAGTTGACTGATCTGGTCTCTTCCAAAATTGGTTCAAAAAGCACCACAAAGCACATTTGGCTTGTGCTCTCTACTTCAAATCGCCTGAAATCATACGAAAGCTTTAAAGGGTTAGTTCACCCAAAAATTATGAAAAATTATGTCATGTGACTCAACCTCATGTCGTTCCAAGCCCGTAAGACAGTATACCGTACATTTTCAATGGAGGGACAGAAAGCTCTTGGACTAAATCTAAAATATCTTAAACTGTGTTCCGAATATGAACAGAGGTCTTACGGGCTTGGGACGACATGAGGGTGAGTCATTAATGACATAATTTTCATTTTTGTGTGAACTAACCCTTTAAGAATTTTCACAGATTTTTATGGCTTAAAGACACATTTTTAACATAATTCATTAAATTCAATGTGAGATATACAGTAGTACTATTATGGAGTGCCTAACTCTGTATTACATTGATATGGGAAACTTTTCAATCGTGCTATTTTTGATGACTCTTAACATGGTCATTCAACTGTAATGTATTGACTGCAGTATTAAGCTATGGTGCTGCATTTTGTATTCTAGATGTCAGAATGTTTCCAAATGAGCTGATCATTGACAATGCTACTTATTTAAAACACTAGTGACATTCTCAAATTGTAACCTTTTTCAAATTCATGCAATTTTAAGTAAGATAAGTAGATGTTTTACACTTTATTTTACAGTATGTGCACATACGAGTTCTTAGGCTACTTAGATACTTACCTAAGAGTACTGGGTATTATAAGGTAACTATATGGGTTACGGTTAGGTTTAAGGGTAGGTTCAGAGTTAGTACCATTTTCTATAATAACTACATAGTATGTAAAATGGGGAACAGGACTGTAAGGACTACTACCGATGTTGTATACTGTATGTTTTTAACCAAACTCACCACTAGATGGAGTATAACTCATGCCTTTAACCAAACTCACCACAATTCTTTTAATCTTCCTCATTTATTTCATGGTGCTTATCATAAATTAAGCAGTATCATATCAATTCCATGCTAAATCCACCATCATGGATACGTTTGTTAAAATATGCAATAAATACAGGTTTGCATGTCAACAAAAGGAATGGGGTTTTGGGTTATTTCTGCATAAACTTGACATTCTGACAAACCTCTAAAAAGCACTTGTAACTAAAATCACTGAAATAATATTGTATTTTATTTAGGACTCATTCTTTCACCTGTCTCTGTTGTTCTTACTCTACATGTGAATTATATTATTTTTATTTTATTAATTGTACTTTATTATTTTTAGAATGTTTACATTGAACTGTAATTCAAAAACTTTACTTTTTTTATTTATTATATTTTATTGCTTTTACACAATGCCACGTTCATATCAGGACATTTTCTGAATGTTTTGTTTTAGACTAATTCAGAGACATTGCACTCAGTCACATATACAAACAAAAGCAAATCAAGACATGCTGATCTCTTTAGCTACTATCAACAGACACTTACTTTTTATATGCACACACATTAGCAGACACTGTAAAAGTTATTGTTGCTAGGAATTGAAGTTTTAACTCTCTTCTACCTTCTCAAGATCTCAAGTTATTCGATCTCAAGTAATTTTCAAAGGGGTGTATGTCTGATTTAGAACATAGTTCAAATCTAAAATACTTACATATAAGGGAATCTTAGTAATTGTGAACAAAGTTCCCACTGTCCACCAAACTTTCACACAGCTAAATTAAAAGGAGCTTGTTTTCCTTTTATCATTTTATCATATCTATAGTATACTACCACAGTGATGGTTTACTATCCATGTGGCTGGCCATATATGGTAATAAGCATGGAATATTACTTAAATAGATATCTGACAGATTGGTACATTCATCAAACCACAAAAGAAAAAAAAATGACAGAAGTGGTAGCAAATCAAGCAAAACATCTCTCGCCTCCTTTCACACACCACTCTCTCTTGTCACACACACATGTTGGGCACCTGTGAACTCCATGTAACCTATAAAGGCACACATAATATGCACCATGACTATAATAAACCGTATAGTAATACTTATGTCATACGTTCCATATTTGTTCCTCACTCAGGCCAATGTTTATGAAAACTTGCTGAATCTTTTATTTACCTCAAGTATTTAAATTTTCTTGTTCATATACACAATTTTAATTGTGTATACTGTACATATATATTTATAAAGTAGAGAAAGGCATGATTGATGTTAGCAAGGTAAGCCTTGTACGTACATTTAAGTATCTCACACAAGTCAATCTTGACAAGTAATTACAGAGCCAAAAATAGGAGGCATGTATGTACACATTTTGTCTCAGTTTCTAAATGGAGCAAAGACCTTCAACGCTGTGGTGATTGATTGCTATAATCCAAGTATGGAAGAGAGAGGCCGCACTTTGCATATACAGTTTTATTATACACAAACGCGTTTCGGCGCGTGCCTTCTTCAGTGTGCAAAAGAACAATACCTTATCCAGTCTTTGCTATAATCCAAACAATCAGCAAATGTCATATCTCTGCGTTGGCTTCCTCAGAAATTCCTGAATGTCTACCATGTTGTTTTAACAGAAGATCTTTGCAAGTTCTGCATAAGTATAAAAAGGCTGGAATGCCAGGCTGGTGACCCACTGAACTGTTAAATAAATGGGAGGATGAAACCAGGAGAGAGACAGATAGCTGGGAGCATTGAGTGTAAGTGTAAAAGAAACACAAGAGTCTAACATAACATCTTAAGCCTCTGACACACTCTGCTTCCCAGAGGGAAAATGACAACTTGACAAGTATAATTGAGCAGGATATTAGCAGGGCAGATATAATTTTATCATTATCACTGCTCATTTTTAACATCACTTATTGTCTTTTTTTATTTTTTATTTTTATTTTTTTTAAATGGAAAAAGAAACATCCTTGATCCAAACTTTCCTAAACTCACATTAATCTTTCTCTAATTTTTTCACACTGATACATAAACACAATACATGTACACTGTAAAAAAAATATTGATGGTTTAACTTAAAAAAGTAAGTAACCTGTTTCCCTTAAAATTTTAAGTTCATTGAACTGGAAAAAGTGAGTTAATACAATGAAGGAGATTAATTTAACCATCAGAAACTCAAAATTATATGTTATCTGAACTAAATAAATTATTTAGGTTGATTTGACAAAAGAAAAAATGTTGTGATTACTACACTGTAAAAAACTATTGTTGGTTTAACTTAAAAAAGTAAGTATCCTGGGTTCCCTTAAAATTTTAAGTTGATTGAACTGGAAAAAGTGAGTTAATACAATGAAGTAGATTATTTTAACCATCAGAAACTCAAAATAATACGTTATCTCAACTAAATAAATTATTATAAAGTTGATTTGACAAAAGAAAATATGTTGTGATAACAAATCTTGAAAACATTTTTTACAGTGTGTGCATTGTGTATTCAAGTTTGCATGGCAATTTAACATTAAAACAATTAGCCTCGTCAGTGTAAAGTTATTTAAAGGCTGCAGTTCTGGGGCACCATCTCTTCTGAGTTATAGGAACGCTCAGTGATTTATCTCCGTCATTTCACCATCTGCCCTATAACCACATCACAAAATATGAAGGCACATGTGCGTTATGTGCTGCATGTGTGAGCTGAGTGTGTACCATGTGTGTGTGTTTTTCAGTCAAAGGAATGGATGTCATCATCTCATATGTAAACACTTGATATTTCTTCCATTTCTCTAATACTATTTTGGTCAGTCAGTTATTTAAAGATGCAGTTCAGCTAAAATGATTCATTGACTCATCCCCTGAGTTTAATTAGCAGACAAGATCTACAGACAAGATGTCCCGGATCTTTGTTGTGATTATAGAGGCCCTATTAGGAGGGAAAGGTGTGGAGTTTTGCATTACATCAGAGGCATACACATGGTCTGTCTGTACATGATGTACAGATGACAAGACCTCAAGCTTCCTTGGATTTCAGTTGACAACTGAGCAGGAGTATTTAAAAAAGCTCAAAAATTCATGTTAAACTTGGTGGATTCTGGTGCAATCCACCATGTTTGATCTCATTAAAATGATAGATTGACTGTATGTACAGTATCTCTCCTCAGAATCCCATTTTCAGTGTTTTAGACAGTAAGTAACTGTTCAGACAACCTCAAATACTCAGCCCATGGCAATCGACCAAGCATGCCCTGAGAAAACATTGACCTTAATGTACTGCCAGGTGTATGAGGCTCATGTGTAGCTGTTAGTGTGCTGTTTAAGCAGGTAAAACATGATGAAGACAAGCTTCACTCAGTTGATCACCTTCACATGCTAAAGTAAAACTCACTTTCTGTAATGATCCCCAGCCGGCCTTGAGAGCCACAAGAGGGCACTCCACATCAGACTATATAGACAATATTGATGATGACAATATTGTCATTACCTCACAAACTACATTTCCCATAACTCACTGCCTGGACTCATCATCCCTGATTAGCTTGACGGTCTCAGCCTATTTAATGTACACTCATTCATCCCTTGCAAAGTCTTGTATGTTGTCTCACTGTATTTTTGAGCGTGTTTGTTTCTTGTTTCTCCCTTGTCCTGGTTCTCCTGATTCTCTGCCTGTTCCCTCGGATTTCTCTCTTTTCCTCAGCCCTGATCTGTTATTGTTTGGAGTGTTTGTTTGTGTATGACCCTTGCCTGGATTACATTTTTGGATTAAACTGTTCAATGAGTACTATTTTGGTTCCTCGACCTTTGTGTCTCAGAGGAGTTTGTGACACTTTCTAATCTTTCAGCATCTCAGCTCACACCGAATGAGCCTGTTCCCCATTCCGGTCTTTAGTATGGCATGTGTGTGTGTGTGTGTGTGTGTGTGTGTGTGTGTGTGTGTGTGTGTGTTTGTGTGCTAGTAGAGCGACATCCTGAATCCACTTTTCATTTCAGCAAAAATGATGGGTTAAAAATGTAAAAAAAAAAAAAAAAAAAAAAAAAACTGTCCATATCTGACCCAAAGTTGGGTTGAAACCACCCAGCATTTTTTTTAGAGTAAAGAGTCAATGCATGACTTGGCTAATATTCATTGCATACATTTTTAACATGAATACATTAAACTCTAATGCACGAATCTACCAGGCTTGCCAGAAGTTTAAGAAAAAAATATATTATCAATAATAACTATCATTATTGTAATCACTATTTTATACTAACAATAAAATATCATCAAGCTTCAGTTACAATGTTAATGCTTTGCTGTAATTTCTGTATTGCAATTTGCTGCATCAAATTTGTTAAAGCAATTTGTAAAATGCATATTGTTACTGTAATTCAAGATCGGACAACATTGCTACCACCCCTTTTTTAAGCCCCAAAACAGTGTAACATAAGCAACTGCTGTTTTACATAAAGTACATAATTGTTTTGAACATTGTCACCCATTGTCCACCTTTGCTTTGCTATCAAATACATTTGTTTCCAGTGCAATTCTTACGTAACCTGGCCTTAGAAAAAATCTTCGATTACAATACACTTATTTGGGTTTTTTTTAGCGCAAATGTTCATAAAGTGAGGAGAAACTAGTGCAACTCAAGATTATGCTTTAAAAAGGACAGATGCCCCTAGGCTTAGATTCCAGATGAGTGTGGACAGATGCTTGGGTGTGCCACAAGTGTGTGAAGTGTGTGTGTGCGTGTGTGTGTGTGTGTGTGTGTGTGTGTGTGTGTGTGTGTGAGAGAGAGAGAGAGAGAGAGAGAGAGAGAGAGAGAGAGAGAGAGAGAGAGAGAGAGAGAGAGAGAGAGAGAGATGATCAGGAAAAAAGAAAGAAAGATATAGAGTATACTTAACGTAAACGTAAAGGCCTTTAACCAATAAGCAACGTGCTTACATGACAGATTGAATTTTGCCTACATTTGTTTCCTAAATGTAACTTTTTTTAGCATGTAGGCTATCTTAATTTAAAACATTGCTCAGTTCACTAATCTCTGCTTTGTAAAATTAGAATGATTCATGGGTACAATATCGAATCATATTGGCTTAAGTTTGTCTTTGGGTTAGGAAATAACTGGAACGATTTTTAATAAGGTGAAAATAAAGACAAAAACAATAATTGTCTCTCGTTAATTCTATTTTTATCAGACGCTGTAATGTTACGCCCCCTGCACAAAAAAGTAGCATTTAATTATGAACAATTTACCTGTGCAGGTACAGGCAAGAGAGTAGAACGCACGAGCACAGCTGGCTCATGATTTGATTGGCTGTAATATGTGAAGGCGGGCTGCTCGCGCAGAGTTCTGAAAGACGATCCTGTGAAAAGAGTAAATGTCTAGGGATGGATTTAGTTAGCTTCAGGCATCTGAACAAGTCTGGACTACAGTGCTTTCACCGCAGCGGAGCAAAACGTACAACCAAGGAAATATGACTTTATTTCTCTTCTTGTAGTCAATGAGAGGATTTTTGCAGGCTGCAGCGTTTTGAGGAGGTAAAGTCCTCTGGGAGTTTGGCAGATGCTCACTTATCACACAGGAGCAGGTTGATAAAACTAAACTCTTTTCAAGTCATTCTCCGTTCAAATAAAGGCTCATTGAAGGGAATTTGTCAGATCATGTGTGACTAGGACAACGTCGTTGACCGCTTCGTCTCGGTGACCAGTTTTAAGCGGTAAGTAGGCTAGCCTACGAATGTTTCCTTTGA
Source organism: Pimephales promelas (assembly GCF_016745375.1). The sequence goes on along the minus strand of NW_024121355.1, from coordinate 7,702,716 downwards.
ATTAATGGAGCGCTCCGTGAGAAGTTATAGAGCGCTCTGGGGTCAGTGATGGAACGCTCTAGTAGTAGTCAGTAATATAACTGTGTATTAGGGAGCTGATTTAGAATCAGTTATAGAGCGCCTTGAGCGACTGGATGCTTCTGAAGTTATTTCGCGCTGTCAGTTATACAGCAGTAATTCTTAACCTTTTGACCTACATTGGATGCTTCAGAAAAAGTTATTTTGCGTTGTCATTTATACAGCACGCTATAAGGTTTGGTCAGTGATGGACGCTAGGGCAGCAACTCTCAACTTTCAAACCTCCATTTTCCACCATTGTCCAAGACAAAAGAGATATTGAAAATAGATTTTTTGTCTGCTGTTATGCCGAAGCAAGCTGTTCTTTTTATTAACAAAAAAGGCGTCAAAGTGACTTAAAATGATTTAAAATAAGACAAAACAATCATTAAAATAAGCTTGTTTAATAAGTAGGCTAAATAATACAATTTCTAACATTTTTATAATGACAATACACTTTTCTATTTTTGCCAAGCTCTAAAATCTGAAATGTCATGGGGCCTAAGATTATTGTTGAGGATAATGGTGAGCCTTGGAGTCAAAAAGGTTGAAAACTATAGGTCAGTGATTCTGCTGTCAAAATCCGTGATACAACTCTGTAGGGTCAGCAATTCAACACTTTGAGATCCGTTATAGTGTGCTGTAACACCCTGAGGTCAGTGACAGAGGGAGTTCATAAGGTCAGTGATAAAGCGCTTTAGGCTTGGGAAGAGAGAAGCATCAGGATCGAGTGGTGACTCTTGAGTTTGAAGCAATAATGATTTATGGAAGTAATTCTGAGAGCTGTGGAATGTCAGTGTTGTTTTACAATTTAGAGCGAACACAGCTTAAGGGTGAAAAATTGTAAGGACTATCATGCACCATGATGCAGGTCTAATATACATGACTGATTACTGGCAGCATACAAGCTTCTTGACACAAAATAGCTCGATTCTTATTTTTTGACAGAACAGATGTGCTTCAGATGCCTCAGATTTATTCATATAGTTCTCATTAGATGTGTTAAAACACATCATCACTGCATAATTTGATATTTTATTTGTATGATACTGCTTGAGGTGTCCTTGGCTCCTGTGATGCAACATTAATTAGGCTAATTCACATTTTTATGTTAGTTAAATCATACAGGACATAAGGAACTAAAAAATGGCAGTAGAGAGCACAGATCAGAAACAAGACAATAGAAATCACAGCACAAATATGGTTTACGAGTAGACCACATGTGCACATGTTGCCGTTTATATCGAGAACTGCTGTGGTGGGGAAATTAGAAAATGATGAGCTGATGATCTGATGAAATTGAAAAAAAAAAAGAGTGAATTCCACATCAGCATCACAACATTTCCAAATTGCTTGTTCAGGGAGAGGGCGGGGAATGACCTCAGTTGAACTTGTGTGATTCGTCACTTTGGATATCTCACACTCAGTAGGCAGGGCTGGGGTGTCTAGGTTACCATGGACACCTACTGAGGGGCTGCTCCAGTGTTGCCGACTATTTTCAATGGAAAGTAGCATAAGCTTACTCAAATAGTCGCTAAATGTCACTAGATTACGTAATGCACCAACTGAGGCAGTTTACATCTGTTTTCTCTCCTAAATGTGCTCAAATACTGTAATTTTAAAATAGCTGAATGTCTAAAGCTGTTCCCATTTACACTGAACGTCACTGAACGATGTCACAAAATTGGCAACACTTGGCTGCTCATGTTCAGTGACTATAGTAACAGTCTGTGAATGTTAGTGTGTGGGCTTTTTTCCTATAAAAGAGAATGCATGCCATTACTGAGAACAGCTGAAATGTTCAGTAGTCCTTTGCTCAAGATTTTCTTAAGACTGAGCCAAGACTTAAATAATCATTTCAAGAACAATTATAAATCGGCACCATAAAGTGTTCCAGGGTTTTAGTCCCTGCGTTTGCCATTCACTTTCTCAGCTCTTTTGATGTCAACACACTACTTCAGTAAACAGTAGAAAACTTTTTTTGTCAGCACTTTTTGTCGCATGTGTGTGGACAACATTTGGGGCACATTTAACCAATAACATCTGTGCGTCAGTCTCCATAGCTTCTCTTCTGATTAGACTGTAACACAGACATAGAAATGCCTTGTGTATGTCTAGAGATACTCAGTTATACTCAGTCAGAATCGTGAACTTTTTTTTCACATTTTTCTGCAATGATGATAAGGGAAAATTGGATTTAAATATGGTGAAATGAGTTGAATGAAGTTCATACATTAATTGTCAGCTGAAAAAACATGCATAAATTAATGAAAATAATTAATAAATGAAGATGCATGCACCTTCCCATACATGATAGTTTTTTTTTTACTTATTTTGGCTAATTTGGGAATATTTTTGTGCTGAATTACTTATTTACCGACTCAATTACTCACTCTCCAAATTTTGTCTGTATTTTGGTTGATGCTTGCTTCTTTTCTTTCTCTATTTCTTTTGGAATCCACCCGACTAAGATGTGTTTGTTTTTATTTCCCCATGATATCTAGGCCGATCCTTTTCCAAGTACTTTGCCCTCTGTTTTTGTTTTTGGTACTGCTGTGTGGGAGACAGACTGTAATGAAATAGTTGGCAGTGTGACCAGCAAAAAAGGATTTGACACTCATTTTTCTTTTGTGTTCTGAAAAAGTGACCTCTCATACTTTAATATTTTGAGGATAAAATCTAGTGACATTGTCAGGTTAAGGAATGCTTCTAAATGAATTTCTGTCCCTTTTAGGACATCATCTCGTGGCCATGAGTTTTTCTAAAAGTCTGTTTGAAACATGAACACTTTGGCTCATAAACTCTAACTTGACACATTATTTTCGAGGGAGTAATTAGAATAACACACACAATAAATCACTCATCAAAAATTAATTCACCAACATGACAATGTCAAAATGGACACCATTTATAACAAGCTTTTGTGACATTTTGTTCAGAATTTTCAGAAAATAGGCTACAAATTAATTCTGTATTTTTAGATTGATTCAACTTTCCAATAAACATCTGCTGTTCAGATATGAAAAAAAATCAGCTCTATACCATTATTTGTTGGTCACATGTATGTTATTATTATTTTATTTTATAGAATTGTTTTTAATTTGTAAGTACAAAGAAAAACAGAGAGGCAGGGCAACAAACAACCTGGACACCTGCTCCATCCAAGTATTAACCAATACTAAAAAAATTAAAAGAAAAAAATCCAACAACAAGAATGCTTATTCCCCTTCACTTTATACCTACAACACTCCTTTCTATGTTGTATGTTATTATGTTGTCCGCATGTATATTATTCTGAAATGGGTATAGTCCACCAAAAAAATGATCATTCTGTCAGAGACTTGCTACCATGTCGTACTTTTCAGCGGTGGTGTGGTACCTGTGTTCAAATTGATTATACCGGTAATGCTGCCAGTTGGATGCTAGGTGGTGCTGTGCAATAATGTTCAGAAGAAAGAAATGAATACATGTTTTAAATGACATGAGGGTGAGTAAACCTTTTTGAGGATAGGTCTGTTACTATACTTACTAGACCTTACTTTACTGCAATCTCTGTAAAAGGAAGGTAAGAAAGGACTACAATTTTAAACTGTTGGATAGAGTAAGAAACATCAGTCAGAAACATATTCGTTGTTTGATTGCAAGTGAGACAGGATGAGACGATAGTCAAAAATTTGAATTGGTATTTGTAGTGTAGCAGCTATTGTAGAGTGGCATGCATGTTGTGGATGCTGTTGTTTCGTCTCCCAGCATTCACTTTATAGAGCTCAGGAATGTCTCTGTAATTCCTCAGTCTTTTATGTTAAGCCACACATTAAATAGCCCTTTTTATTGTTTAAAAATGTCAGGACTAAGATCTATTTTAACTGGGTTCACATACAAAAAAAATTCAAACGCTACTACATGTCATATATTCTGCAAGTATTGCATACAATTGAATGAAGGCATTGCTCCATAGCAATGCTCTCTTGACCCCAGGTTGCAATGATCTAGGTAGGAGAAGGAAGGGAGAGGCTGTAGGAGACAATCTGGCAGTTCAAACTCAAATATGGTTCAGTCAGGAATCAGGATACTTATAAATGCTAAAATTACCATTTCATAAACCACATGAGGATGGTATCCTTTTAATTAATGCAAACAACACTGAGAGAAACAGACAGATTGATTGAAAGGGAAAGAGTTGAATGGGAGACGAAGAGAACAACTTCAACTGTATACCACACATAAAATCAGAAATCGAAAAAGGGATTTTGATTCATGTGCATATGTTTATGGTTATATTAATATTATTTACAATAATACGTAATGTGAACCCATTCTATATATTTGTGTAGTTTACCATATACTGTATGCTGCTGAGTACGTTTTTATCGCCATAAGGAATTAAGCGACTGTTGTAAAAGCCTCTTTAAAGGGACCGCATAGAATTTAGTTAATGGCACAATAAAAAAAGATCATGTCACCGGACAAGTTCACTCAGCTGGAAATAAAGGACACTAAATGTCTTGCATGTGTGTATGTGGGCAGTTTGATTGTTTAGATGAGTGTTTAGTCTGTTCGTCTGTGTATTTGCGTGTGTTCCGGATTGGGATGCGTTTTGTAATGCATGAAGGTTTTTGAGATGCAGATGTTTAGGCTTTTTTTAGATTTAAAAAAAAGACTAAGTTTAATCTGAACTGAAAGTCATCATCACAAAGAAGACATTACATGCAGGTAAAATAATTCCTTTTTCTCCCAGACAGTAAGAGACACTGGAAAAATAAACCAATACATACTAGTTGTGCTGGTCTGACAAAGATCTTTTACATTTTTTTAATGTCCATCTGTGTGTGTTTTATGTGCATCTCTGTTTGTCTGTAAGTTTTAACTTTGTTTTTAGGGAGACCATTTTTCAGAACAGTTACTGCTGAGTGCAAACCAGCATGACTCCAAATGTGAACCACGATTTCCTCTTTATAAATCAAAAACAGACCCATCGTCTGCTGAAATTCATTATATAAAAATGGCATCTTTGAAGTCACAAATAGCGACACTAAGCACATCCAACATTCATGTTTTGACCACTTCCATTGAGAATGATCCCATGAAACTCTGTCATGGATCTAAATCACACTATGTTCTTTTTTGAAACAAGCTCATTTTCCTCTAAGTGTCTTCTCTTTATTTGTGTAGTGGTGATGGGGCAAGCCCCACCTTGCTTCTCTCAGTTTCTTGTCTCTGAGCCTCTGGCAGATGTTCATAATGTCTGGGCATTCATTTCACCTGAAGGAGGAACATTATGTTACTGCTGCTGAAGCTGAAAACAGGGCAGATTGCTTACTGAATAATTAATTGTGGGTATAGGTGACCTTTCCCCCCCACATTTCTCTCTTTTTGTGTGTGCCATTATGTGTAGGATTTGAAAATGGGGTGTTTGCTGCAATGGACTTTGCTGCTTGCTGTGTTGCTGTCTCTCCCATCGTGTTCTACAGCTCAAGGTAAAGATTAATGTACTCTTTCAGGAAGTGTCATTCAAATGAATGTGTATATCTGCAGCATTTTAATCTTAAGTTAATATCAGTCAATAAAGTTAGAATCTAATTATAATAAATATAATTTTATTATCATTATATTAGTAGATATTAATGGGATACTCCACTTTTTTTTTTTTGGAAATAGGCTTATTTTACAACTCCCCTAGAGTTAAACTGTTGAGTCTGTACTGCGGTACCATGAGCGCGGCTGGCGTAATGACTACACAAACTCAGTCCCGGTCGGCTGGCGACTATTTTCAGGCGCTGTGTCATATCATTGCGCCTGCTTTATTCATGGTACGGCAGTAAAGTTTCTGGATTATTACGCAGGAATGAGAGCATAGTTCCTAGCCATATCAGCCTAGAAAATCGCAATTTTACACTCTCCGTCAGTCTTAGTGCACGATGTAACTACAGAAGAGTCAAGTTTTAAATAGGAAAAATATCGAAACACTTTTTTTTTTTTGAGAAATGCTAATGGTCTTGTCCACCTATTTGAGCCTATTTCCAAAAAAAGTGGAGTATCTCTTTAAGTACTGATATACGTTAAAAGAATGTTTGAATGAAAACAAAGTAGCATTCAAAGTAACAAACAATATATAAGTAGTTTATTATTAGTAGCCTAGCTGGGCAAGGATTAATCGAATCTAAAATAAAAGTTTGTGTTTACATAGTATATGTGTGTTCTTTGTATACTTATTTTGCACATATACACATGCATGTACTGTACACATTTAAGATTTTTTAAAATGTATATATAAAAAATATTTATATATAATGTAAATTATATACTGTATATATATATATATGTGTGTGTGTATGCAAGTATTTCTTAAATATAAACATTTATGTGTGTATTTATAGTATGTGTATATACTGTATATATATGTATACACAGTGACTGTACACACACATATATGTCAACACAAACTTTTATTTTGGATGCGATTAATCATGATTAATCATTGCCCAGCACTAATTATTAGTTAGTTGTTTAATGATAATGCATCTTTTTATTATCTTTTATGCATTAATATTCATAGATTGACATACAAAGTTACCATCATCACAAAGAAAAACCCAAAATATTGCCTGATATATATCTATACCTTTTCAATTGCCTGATATATTAATCAATACAGATAATAAAATAAAAGCATCACTAAAATCCATCGATAACCAATATGGTCCCAGTATTGTGCTTCTAATTTTAAAAGCTGCACATGCACGCACATAGTACATTTATTATCATGCCCTTTTCATCTGCAGAGTGCAGTGACTCAAATCAAACGCAGCAGGTTAATTAGTTTGTATCCTTAAGGGGCATTCATTCAAGCTGCTGTTGAGTCACACACAGCCATATAATTGATAACTGAGGATAACTGGAAGTATACTGAACTATTTAAAGGAGAGACATAGTCACTGAATAAATGGGACCAGATGCTTTGTTTTCTTGAAATGGCTTTGCAGACTGGGTGCTGATGGTCATTTCCTGTGTGTCTTCTCACCCTGATCCTTCTCTAATCCTTCACTGAATACATGAATTGAATAGGCCGCAGATGTGAATGTTTATGGAAATACTGAAGCTCAAATTCGCAGTTGTATTTGTCACACAATGGTACACAGTGAAATGTTTTGTCTAACCCCCATGACTGCATCTTAGATATAATAGAAAATATGCATTAGCCAATAGGTATGTATGTTTCTTCTGAACGCATATTTATTTCTGTTAGTGACATTACTGTTAGCATTTTTGATTACAACAGTCTAATTTTGGCTGCACTGATGAAAACATGTATTTGTATTAATTAAAGCCCACATATCCAGACTTCTATTATAAATATTTGTCGATCTCTTTTACTGTGAAAAGAGCAATGCAGTTGTGTATATTAATGTAGTTGTTTTTTTCTGTTGGCAGGCCAGTGCAATGATGTTGTTGCAGCAGACATTGTATTCCTGGTGGATGGATCATCCAGTATTGGCAGGGCCAATTTTGTGTTGGTCAAGAGTTTCATTGCAGGGATTGTCCAACCCTTTGCCAAAGTAGTAGGACCCAATGGCATACGTTTTGGAGTCGTACAGTACAGCGATACTGCCAGGTCTGTGAAACTGTGTTTGCTTGTGTACTTAAGTCATGTTTAATTACCGGAGACATTATAAAGGTTTTTGTAAAATATTTTTTATTGTATTTTATTTTTACTTATTAATTTGATTTATTTTATTGATTTATTTGAAATACCTTATTGAACTGTAATCTTAACAAACGGTTTAGAAGGTGGTCTTCCACCATTCAAGTAGATAGGAGAAGTACTAGATTTCTTACATAGAAAATGGCTGCTTGGGGTTGTTGCCAAGATAGATGCTAATTAAACTGCCTTTAAGGGAATATTTACATTTTATTTACATTCTTACCTCTTATTTTATGCAAATATTACATACTGCGTGTTATGGTAATACAATTGCATTCATTTTTATCTAACAAACTGAACAAGGTAAGTTCATATTATTTAATTTACCAAACTTGTCTAAGTTGAATAAATTCTGGGGCCAGTTGCATAAACATTGCCATTATGCAATGTTTTCTTTCTTGCTGTTCAGTATCAAATTAGACCAATTTACGTTTTTATGTAACTAACTTTAAAAATTTATGAACAGTTTTGAAGAAAAAAATTGGATGACTAACTTGTAAGACTAGTCTTAGCAGTTTATGCAACTTGCCCTAAAGTTAGCAGTTAAGTGCACCAAGTTAATTGAGTTAATTGAGCATGTAATTATAAACAGTGTTGTGATGGCTGCACATTTTATATTTGTTATATACATTAAAGGTTTATGTATGTGTTTGTAAGATTGTTGGGACTTTTGTTGATTATACAGTACTTGTGTGTTTTATGATAATCAGGGTGGAGTTTACATTTACAGCATACCTAAATGGAACTGAGCTCATAAATGCCATAGAGAATATTAACTATAAAGGTGGGAATACTCGCACTGGGGCTGGTCTCAAATACATCGCAGACAACTTCTTTAACCCTGCCTCTATCAGAGATGTACCCAAGGTGAGCTGGCTATTATGATACATTGTTTGACTTGCCACATCTGTAGTATTTTGACATGGACCATAAATGTTTAAATTGAATTGTGAAACAGAGCGTCTTATTTAGCATTTGTACACCAAGTGCACATTCCACAATTGTGGGGTCACTAAATTGTTTAAAAAAAGAAGAAATACTTTTTTATAATGTTACAGATATTTCTGTATTTCACAATATTACTGTTGTTACTGTATTGTTAATCAAATAAATGCAGCCTTGGTGAACATAAAAGGCTAATTTCAAAAACAATAAAATCTTACTGACCCTAAACTTTTGAACAGTATTAAATGTTCATTTTTAATATTCTATGTAAAATAAATCCCATTATGGTATCCTAATGGTATCATGAGAAAAACATTTTGGTTGACTTACAGTTTGATGAGTCAGTATCATACTATTATGCATAATTATCTTTCATTTTTTCAGATTACTATTCTTATTACTGATGGTAAATCTCAGGACAATGTGCAGGAACCTTCACAAAGACTACGTAGCCTAGGAGTCAAAATATTTGCAGTGGGTAAGAACTGTGTGAATATATAGTAGTGGTATTTAGTCACTACTGTGTATTTGAAGGAAAAAATTTTTTTTTTTCTGTAAACTTAAAGGGTTAGTTCACCCAAAAATTATATTATTAATGACTCAACCTCATGTTGTTCCAAGCCCGTAAGACCTGATATTTTAGATTTAGTCAGAGAGCTTCTGTGTACGGTATACTGTCCCTGTCCAGAAAGGAAATAAAGACCTCGTCAAAGTAGTCCATATGACATCTGTGAGTTAGTTAGATTGTTTTGAAGCATCGAAAACACATTTTGGTCCAAAAATAACAAAAACTACGACTTTATTCAGCATTGTATTCTCTTCCGGTTCTCTTGTCAATCCACTTCAGTGACGTTGATGATATAAGATGCTGATGACGTGTTAACAGTGCACCCGTTTACAGTCTGAGGGAGATGCACACTGTAAACAAAACAATCCTTGCAAACATGTCTAAGGATTTCAACAATTTTTTTGCCCAGCCATATTTTTTTGAACCCGGATACACGTACGCACCAGATACACGTCAGCAGCATCACTGCGGACTCGTGAACGAGGCTTGACAACAGAACCGGAAGACTCAATGCTGAATAAAGTTTTTGTTATTTTTGGACCAAAATGTATTTTTGATGCTTCAAAACATTCTAACTAACCCACTGATGTCACATGGACTACTTTGATGATGTCTGTATTTCCTTCCTGGACAAGGACAGTATATTGTAGATACATTTTCAAAGGAGAGACAGAAAGCTCTCGGACTAAACCTAAACCTAAAATATCTTAAACTGTGTCCCGAAGATGAACAGAGGTCTTACGGGCTTGGAACGACATGAGGGTGAGTCATTAATGACATAATTTTAATTTTTGGGTGAACTAACCCTTTAAGTGAATCTTTGGGCTGTGGATTCAGGCTGTGCAAATTAAACATACATTTGTTTTGTATTGATATTATGGTTGTTTCTCTCTCTCTCTTTGTCTGCATTTCTCAGGTATAAAGAGTGCAGATCCAACTGAGCTGAATCTCATTGCCTCTCCCCCTCAAAGTGACTTCACCTCTCAGATTGGGAACTTCAGAGCTTTGAGCTCTTTGCTTCCCCTAGTGTCTCAACGCGTGTGTACAGCAAGTGGAGGCTCTTACTTAAGTGATGGTAAAAGCATGATGTGAAGTAGACACACAATGCAATTAAATCCAAGAATATGATTATATTTGTATATTTATAGTTTTATTCAATTTGTTATTTAAGACATTGACACTTGTAAAATGCTTTAATTGATCCTACTAAATGAAAAACCATTGATTTGTATTATTGTTTCCTCATCAGAGCCCTACAGCGGTCCATCAGACTTGCAGATTTTAGGTGAGACCACCAACTCACTGAGATTTCGATGGACATCTGCAGGAGGGCCTGTTAGTGGGTATGTGGTTCAGTACAGGCCCTTATCTGGCTTGGGTCAGCCAATCACATCAGAGCTCCGACAGGTGAGAAGAATGTTAATCCTAAATGACTGTAGCTTTTTTATGTGCAAACTATGACACTAACTTTATTCTTATTATGTTTCTAATTTTTAATAATTTTGTTGTGCTTTTGTCTTTTCAAGTAGTTTTTTTGTTGCTTTAATGTATTCTTATTTCAGTTTTAGTCATTTTTAGTACTTTTAGTTACCAATGCAACATTTTTAAAAACTTTTTTCATCTAATATTTATATTTTATTTAATGAGTTATTTTAATAATATATTTTTTTTTGTTTGAGCTAGCCTTACACAAAGTATAGCATAATGGTCTACAGTAAACTTCAGCCTTTATCTTTTGACCTGCAGGAAACAATACCAAGCAACCAGCAGAGCTACATTTCACGAGAGCTGCGTTCAGGCACAGACTACCTGATCACCGTTATTGCTCAGTACCCAAACAGCTTGGGAGAGTCAGTGTCTGCCAAGGCCCGAACAAGTGAGAACTGCACTTAACAGAAATATGAATATTTAATTCAGCTTAAAGGGATACTTCACCTCTGGAAAGATGAATGTGTATTTAAAATGGGTCATTTATGTAGATGTGGATGAAAGACAACAACTCCCAGAATGCACTTGCTTCGCTGCCCTAGGAGGCCATGCCTACCGGTAACAGAGCGCAGTAGTTAAACAAGTCTAGGCCACTATTGAGTCTCCGTGATGAGTCTGCCCGAAAATGTGTTTCGAGATCGCCCAAAATGTCCGGGATTCGGGTTTTGCCTTCTACAGTCGCCATTCATCATGTTTACTGTGGCGAGTGAGGGCCGTGGGAGAACGACGCGAGGCTGGTGGCGTGATTACAGATGAGAGACACCTGTGAGACGCACTGGTCTCGTATCTTTCACAGAGGAGTGGGAATTTTCTTAGCAATGTTAAAACGCACATCAACCGATCACTTGTTCAGCGTTCATGTAAGCACTACATTCAGATTCAGCCCCTACTACTGACTGTAGTCTTTAGCCTCTGGCCAAAAATCCTCAGATGACTCAATATGACGATTTTTGCGTCATCAGAGGATTTTTTCCAGACACAAAAATACATAAATCTCTCGTCTCAGGGGATATGAGGGTGGAAAGCATGGTAATTCGAAAATACTACAGATTTTCTACTCCGAAAACAACTATCATTCTCTCTTACCCCAAACTGCCCTCTAGAGCCTCTCCTGGGTCTGACTACACTGCGACTGGTCCAGGCCGGGTTTTTTACTCTGGGTTTGGGCTGGGACGCTCCAGCTGACCAAGTACAGGGCTACAGAATCACTTATAGACCTACAGGTGAGAGAGACACACAACTTCATGCATACTAATCCACAATTTCTATTACATTTCTCAATAATTATTTTACTCTTTGAATAGTGAAAATTGTAGTGTGAGTCAGTGGAAGATATTGTGAAGGATGAATATAGAAACAGATAGAGATGAAAAGGATAACTGAGACAAGCAGCACTGTAATATAATCTATTACAGTGCCGCTAGTTTTATTGCTAGTTTATTGCTATTGTTATTGTCTATAGAAGATGGTGTTTTTCTGTGGTTTTCCAGAGTGTTGTTATGTGGTTGCTAAGCTGAAAGTTGTACATCAGATCATTCATAGAAGTAATAGCAGATATATGTATGTATATTATATGATGTTTAGATATTCTTGTTTGTAGCACAAAGATTACACACCAAATGTAAAACTTAGGGTGAGGAAGTTAAAAAAAAACCTATTTCTAAGTGTGAGCAATAGTAATAGTGGTTAGCTCAGTGGCAAGCACCACTAGCTAATGATATTAGCAGTTTAATAAAAAGAAGATGGGGAGGTGGAAGAGTGTGTTTTTGTTTCCCAAAGGCATTTTTATCAATTGCAGGAGTGCCAGTTTGCTTTACATGGTTGGTATCCAGGTGTGAGCTGGCAGAGAACAGATCTTGTCAGATTAGGTGTGGCCCTATGTTTAATCAGGTTAGTTTTTGAAGCTAGAGGAAGATGTTTGAACCTGCCTGTCTCAGCCTAATGTTGCTTGAAAATGAATAGACTGAAACTGTGATTTAAACTTATACTGTGTCATTGACTGACTCATGTATTGAATATAAGCTGCTTTTGGTTGGCCGGCTAGTATGGGTTGCTATGAGCTGCTACCACTGTACCAAACTTCAAAAATTTTCCAAGTCCCACCAAAAGAGGTATAGAGAGTCTGGAGATCCAACAAAATGAGTAAAATATGAGAAAAAAATAATTTGTGGCTTATGAAAAGCTATAAAAACCTTGAACAAAGAACTAACTGTGAGGTATGCAGATGAAGAGATGGATTTTTCTTGTGCATGGTGTAAATCATCATTTGTTTTTTCTGATTGATTGGTTAACAGGCCAGACTGGTGCACAGCTGAAGGAACAATCTGTTGGAGCAGACTTTACTTCTCTGACTTTGCTTGATCTTAAGCCTGACACAGAATACGTGATCAACTTGTACCCTCTAATTCCCCGCAACAGTGCCTCACCAGCTACCCTGACTGCCCGTACATGTGAGTCCTCATACGTTACTGTTCAAAAGTTAGGGGTCAGTTTTTTATTTATTAAAGAAATCAATACTTTTTTCAGCTAAGACACATTAAATTGATCCAGTTAATGAAAGTATTGTGACAGTAAAGACATAATAATGTTATAAAAGATTTCTATTTCAAATAAATGCAGTTTTTATGAACTTACTATTCTTTGAAGAATCCTGAAAAAAGGTTTCCACAAAAATATAATGCTTTTTCAATGGATATAAAAAAAAAGATTCTGGAGCACCAAATCAGCATACTGTATGCATGAACTGTTTTTACTGTGTTATTTACTTTGTTTTTACTATGTTATTGTGTTATTGATCAAAAAATGTAACCTTGGCAAGCATAAGAGACTCCAAACATTTGAATGGAAGTGTACGGTACATGACAGTTTGAGTCAGCCACACGATATTTTGTCTTCTGCATCTCAGAAATGTACATGCTAATATATAAAGCTCTTTCTGTGTATATGCCTGTGTTTGCAGTGCGTTTAGATGGAGTGCAGCAGCTCTCCGTTGAGACCATCTCAAGTAACAGTGTTCGAGTCCGCTGGACAGGCGTGACAGGGGCCAGAGGATATAGAGTCGTTTGGGGCCCTTTCACAGGTCAACATCCAAATCTCAGCTGATTTTTTGAAGAGGCTATTTTTAATTAAATGTTTTCTGCAAGGTGATAAAGTAATGCATCATCAAGTGAGGATGTCTATAAATGTTGTAGATGTGATTTCATAATAACTTTTTTCAGATTCCTGTTTTCTGCTAAGAGTATTTTTACATGTGTTTTTTTATTTTTTTCAGGAAGTGATGTGGAGACTGTAGAGCTGCGAGGTGATAGTGAATCTCACACTCTGGGGAATCTGACACCAGACACAGAGTACATCGTTACAGTCATCGCCCTTTACAACGGAGAAGCTGAAGGACCTGCAGCCACTGCACGTTTTAAAATAGGTACACAAACACACATGCGGACACATCAACATTTAATGGTACGTCGGAGTGGTGGATAACATTTTTAGGGATGCACTGGTTTGGAAATGATTCCTGCAAAAGTAAATGAAAAACTAAATGAAACTAAACTAAATGAAATATGTGCATGTATTCTTCTCTTTCAGATTTCAGTAGTAGAACTTTAATTTGTACAGTTGTGTACTTAGTAGACTTGTGTACAAATGGTCTTGAGTTAAGAATAGCTTAGAGGGAAAATTTAAGGCAGCATAACAGGAAACGTCTCGGTTACGTATGTAACCCTCGTTCCCTGAGTAGGGAACGGAGACGTTACGTCAGAAGTGACGGAGATTGGGGGTTTCGCATAGAAAGCCAATCCTCTTCGAGTATTAAAACACGAGCCAATGGCATGCAATGCCTTGGGGCTGCGGAAATTTGCATAGCGTACTCCGCCCTACTCCGTGAGTATAAAAGGAGGAAGTGAACGCAACCGCAGTATGTCTTCGCTGAGGAGCCAAGACTGAACTCGGCCTCTACCCAGCGATACAGCAGAAGTGGCAGGGAGACGTAACGTCTCCGTTCCCTACTCAGGGAACGAGGGTTACATACGTAACCGAGACGTTCCCTATCGTAGTCACTTCGAGTTACGTCAGAAGTGACGGAGATTGGGGGTCTGTGCCATCACGCCATCTTCAAGCTGTCTTCCAGTGCCCTGCGAAAGACTGAACCCCCGAGCCTTACCTCTTTTTTTTTTTTTTTTTTTTTTTTGGGGATCCGACTTTGACACAGGATTACCAAGGTACACTGGGAAACATATCCCGAAGGGGACATGCTACCAGCTGCCTACCGAAGGGAGGACTTAAGAATACACATATGGCCACATAGGAACGCATATGGAACACTGGAGTACCAACCGCAGGTGGCTACTGATTTAAACTCCAGGGGTGGCAGATGGCTTGCCAAGGGAAGACACATGCTCAGAGAGGCTTACAGTGGATAATACACATGAGACGGTTACCATGGGGAACCGTGCGCATGGAGGCACCTAGCTAGCATCCAGAGCAACGCAGTGGTGCCCGCATCGTCGGTGCTGGAGGACTCAAGACTTCAATGGAAGAACTGAGGAAATATCGCACTTATCCAGTCCGGGGAGTGGAGTGGCGAGCAAGCGAAGACACCTGAGCGGATCCAGAACTGGCCGAAACGAGTACGTGAGAGGATACCGGCTCAATTCGCAGATTATAGAATCTGGCGAAGGTGTTGGGTGTCGCCCAGCCTGCAGCTCTGCAGATGTCTGTTAGCGAGGCGCCGTGCGCTAAAGCCCAAGAGGAGGCTACACTCCGAGTGGAATGGGCCGTCACACCAAGGGGGCACGGAAGGCCTTGCTGCTGGTAAGACAAAGCAATGGCATCCACTATCCAGTGGGACAGCCGTTGCTTTGAGAGAGCCCTTCCCTTCTGGCTCCCCCCATGACAGACAAAGAGCTGGTCTGAGGTCCTGAAACACTGCGTTCTGTCGACATAGGTGCGGAGAGCACGTACCGGACAGAGCAGTGCCAAGGCTGGGTCTGCCTCCTCCAGGGGCAGCGCTTGCAGGTTCACCACCAGGTCCCGGAGGGGAGTGGTAGGAACCTTGGGCATATATCCAGGCCGGGGTCTCAGGAATACGTGAGAGTAAGCCGGCCCGAACTCCAGGCACACTTCGTCAACAGAGAGTGCGTGCAGGTCCCTTACTCTCCTGATGGATACCAATGCAATCAGGAGTGCTGTCACATAGGACAGGGCAAAAACTCTACCGACTGCAAAGGCTCCAGGGGAGGCCTCTGCAGAGCACCCAGGTCTACTGAGAGGTCCCCAGAGGGCAGGAGGGGAGGGAGGCGGATTTAGCCCCCTCACTCCCCTCAGGAACCTGATGACCAGGTCATGCTTCCCATAGACTTACCTTTCACTGCATCATGAGACGCGGCAATGGCCGCGACATAATCCAAAGGGTGGAGGGCGACAGCCTGCGCTCCAACCCCTCTTGCAGGAAGGAAGCATGACTCCGATCGAACATCTCCGGGGGTCTTCTCAGCGAGAAGAACACCAATTGACGAAGAGGTTTCACTTCAACGCATAAAGGTGTCACGTGGACGACGCTCTTGCGGAAGTGATGGTTGCCGCCACCGCAGGTGGCAGCGAACTCAAACCTGCCTCGTCCCGTCCTGGAGCCACACGTGCAGCCTCCAAGATCGGGACGAGGGTGCCACAGAGTGCCCCGTCTCTGAGAGAGTAGGTCCGGTCTCAGAGGAATAGGCCAAGGAGGTGCTGTCGCGAGGAGCAAGAGTTCGGAGAACCACGTCTTGGTGGGCCAGTAGGGGGCTACCAGCAAGACCTGCTCCTCGTCCTCCTTGATCTTGCACAACACCCGTGCAAGGAGGCTCACTGGGGGAACGCACACTTGCGTGGGCCCCGTGGCCAGCTGTGCGCCAGCGCATCCGAGCCGAGAGAGCCGCGGGTCAGAGAATAACTGGGCGCAGTGGGACGAGTCCCGAGAGGCGAACAGGTCTAACTGTGCCTCCCCGAACTGGTCCCAAATCAGCTGGACCGACTGGGGATGGAGTCGCCATTCGCCGGAGATGGGACGGGCCCGGGACAGCTCGCGGCTGCCCGGTTCCGGTCTCCAGGAATGTAACTGCACGAAGGGACCTCAGGTGCTTCTGACTCCATATCAAGAGGTGGCGGGCGAGCTGCGACAACCGGCGCGAGCGTAGACCCCCCCTGGTGGTTGATGTACGCTACTGCCGTAGTGTTGTCTGAGCGGACAAGCACATGCTGGCCCTAGAGCACGCTCGGAAGCGGTGCCGGGCGAGCCGTACTGCCAACAGCTCGAGGCAATTGATGTGCATGAGGCGCTGGGCTCCTGTCCAGGAACCGGCGGCTGCATGCCCATTGCACATGGCACCCCAACCCGTGGTAGACGCATCCGTGGAGACAACGAGATGCCTGGAAACTCGCTGAATAGGGACCCTGTCCGTAAAAAGCTGAGGTTCGACCACGGGAAGAAGGATCGGCGGCACGTCGGAGTCACTGGAACTCGGAGCGAGCCGCGATGCCATGCCCACCTCGGGACTCGATCGCGAAGCCACAGCTGAAGCGGTCTCATATGAAGCAAACCGAGCGGCGTTGCCGCGGCCGCGGATGCCATATGCCCCAGGAGCCTCTGAAATAGTTTCAGTGGAACCGCACTCTTGCCCTCGAACTGTCGAAGACAAGCCAGCAGTGAGTGCGCGCGCTCGTTCGTGAGCTGCGCGGACATGGCGACCGAGTCTATCTCCATGCCGAGAAAAGAGATCCTCTGCACGGGGCAAAGTTTGCTCTTTTCCCGGTTGACCCGAAGGCCCAGACGGGCTAGGTGCCGTAGCACCAGGTCTCTGTGTTCGCAAACCTGAGCTCGAGAGTGTGCTAGTAACAGCCAGTCGTCGAGATAGTTCAGGATGCGAACCCCGTGTTCGCGAAGGGGAACAAGGGCTGCCTCGACGATCTTCGTGAAGACGCGAGGGGACAGAGCTAACCCGAATGGGAGAACGGCGTACTGGTATGCCTGGCCCTCGAAGGCAAACCGAAGAAACGGTCTGTGTCGAGGGAGAATGGAGACATGGAAGTACGCGTCCTTCAGGTCGATCGCTGCAAACCAATCCTGATACCGAACACATTCGAAAATGCGTTTGGCCGTGAGCATTTTGAACGGTAGTCGATGGAGAGAACGGTTCAAAATGCGCAGGTCCAGGATCGGTCGTAACCCACCGGTCTTTCTTGGGGACAATGAAGTAGGGGCTGTAAAGCCCGGACCTCACCTCGGCTGGAGGGACCGTCTCGATTGCACCCTTCGCCAGCAGGGTCGCAATCTCCGCTCTCAAGACTGGGGCATTGCCACCAACCATCGTGGAGCGAACTCCCCTGAAGCGGGGAAGAGACCGTGCGAACTGAATCGCGTAGCCGAATCCGATCGTTCTGATGACCCAGCGGGAACCCCGGGAAGCGCTAGCCAGGCTTCCAGGAAGTGAGCCAACGGGGTCATGCGAACCACAGACGTCCCCCGGAGGGGCAGCGAGGCGGGTCGACCGGCATGCGTGCAGGAGTTACCCCGTCCGGATGCACCGTCGAAACCCGCTCCCCGACAGAAGAGACCAGGGAAGGCAGAGCGTTCCACGGGGGTCTGTTCTGCCGGGGGTCTGGCGACAGAGGGGGAAGGGATTGGCGTAGCCCGGGGACGACACACGCACCCTTCCGCGCCCTCCGAGACAGAGAGGAATGAACGGGGCGACGCACTGGACGTCGTGCGCGCTCATTCCAGTCTGTGTGCTCAATGACAGTGTCAGCTTTTCCTCAACCAGCTCAGGGAGCTAGCTAGAACAAAAGATTCTCCACCGGCCCTCCACCGGGGAGGAGGGGCCCTGCCACCGCCTCCTGAGAAAAACCATGACACTATCACTGAGCGGCCCGCCTCAGGAACATCGCTTCGCCTGGCATCTAGCGGGGCACGCGGCCTGAGGGGGGCTCTTTTCTTGGGACGCTTACCTGTGGCCTCCTCCGCGACGCGAACCGGCTGAAGGCTGCTGCTGGGGCCGCGTGGGAGGGAAGGGAGCCGCAGGGGGCGTCCTCGGCGGCGAGCTGGCGGAGGCGTCCGAGCCGACGGCTGGTTGGAGGCAGCAGCTGGCCGTCGGGGCAGAGAAACCGCCTTCGTCTGCTCCTAGGCGGTCGAGAAGTGCTGGGCAAAGTCCTGGACCGCACCGCCGAACATTATGATGCTCCTGGACCACAGCGGTGGGCATCACCTGACCAAGGGAGCGAGCGACCGCCTCCGTGACCCGTTTAAGGACAAGGTAGGCGACAGGCTCGCAGCTCGCTTGGTCCGTCACCTCCTCGTGCACATTCCTGAGCAGCTAGCTTTGTAGGTGCTCATCATATGCAGGGCGGAGGCTGCCTGTCCCGCCGCTCTACAGAATCGCGCCGCCATAGACGACGAGAACCCATAGGCTTTGGAGGGGCATCTGAGAGCAACCGCCGGTTGACCGGGGGAGCCCCAGCGTACCCACAGACAGCCGCATCGCCGAGGGGAGGAAGGGCGGGGAACTAAGCACGCTTTTTTTTTTTTTTTTTTTTTTTTATTTATTTATTTTTTAGTGCGTGTCAGTTCCGCATGCAACTCGGGGAAAAAAGGAAATTGGGGTTGGCCGTGGCCGTAAGGCGGCAGCGTTACCCAAAAACCAATTATTCAGCCGCGAGAGATCGGGGAGGGCGGAGTTCCACCCCCACCCGATGCTCACGGACGCCCGAGATAGCACGGCCATCATCGCGGGATCAGACACGGCGGCGCTGACGCTCCCGAGGGAGGCAACGCGGCCGCATCCTCACTTCCCGAGGAGTCAAGCCCGCCTAGTGATGCTGTGATCGACATCGCATCATCATCTGGAGCGCTGCCCGAAGCAGCCGGTGCCACCGAAGAAGCAACCGACTGAATCGAACTAACGCTCGCTGGCTCTCGCACTGAGGCGGGAGGTGTGGCCCGAGGAATCGTCGGGGCTTATCCCACACCATCACCGTAAATCACCAGGTCCCCGGGTCGACGGGCCCCCTATGGAGGAAACCGATCGAGCGGGGGGGACCGGGACTCTCACTCAAGTGAGATCATTGAGTCTCGACCTCAGTGTAGAGATGGTCATGTTCCCACAGAAGGAAAATGAGTCATCCACGAACGCTGCTGCTGCATGCTGAAATGCCCAGGCATACAAAGCAGCGATCGTGACCATCAGATGACGACAGAAATCAATCACACCCAGAAGAGCACGGGCGAACCGTCTTTAAAAAGACGTGCGCGTGCAGCTCTTTCAATGAGAGGAGGAAATTCACTCTTTCAGCGCTGAAGCGACCAGGGAGAAGCGCAAAGTCTGGCAGACCACTGCTCAGATCGCAGGCGATGCAGAATCTCGCTGGGTACCGCCGTCACACCAACACTGAAGAGGACGCTCGTCTCGAAGAGTCTTGAACAGTGCTTTCAGGAGTGAAGAGGTTCTCTTGGCTCCGAAGCGAAAACATACTGCGGTTGCGTTCACTTCCTCCTTTTATACTCACGGAGTAGGGCGGAGTACGCTATGCAAATTTCCGCAGCCCCAAGGCATTGCATGCCATTGGCTCGTGTTTTAATACTCGAAGAGGATTGGCTTTCTATGCGAAACCCCAAATCTCCGTCACTTCTGACGTAACTCGAAGTGACTACGATAGGGAAC